>JAWXCT010000001.1:0-67880 GCA_034509035.1 Saxispiralis lemnorum
GGCCTGGGGTGCGTATGGGGATTGGTGGGGGGACGTAATGGAGACGGCGCGGGTCTATGCTGCTGTGGCCGTGGTGTGGGTGTTTTGGCTCGTGGCCGTGGTGCCTATGCTGTTGTGTGGCATGGTGCATGGGCTCTTCAGCAGTTGAGGGTCAAGTTCTACTCTCGTGAGGATGCCGTGATGTGACAGAATGGTCATGATGATACACGATATATGCGAGCTTCTTGCGCAAGCTTTTCTCTGTCTTGACAGTACCTACTCAACTCGCATCACGCAGCGCCTGAACACAGCAGCAGCCCGGCAAGCCTCGGCTACGAGACTCATCAATGCTCAATGCCCTAGATTGCCTCAGGTAAGGTACCTAGGTAGCTGCTTTGCATGCGTTCCTGCCTCATTTGCTCCTACCTGGCTCAATCAGCCCTAGTGTACGCATCAACTGACACATCTCACCACTTCATTGTGTTCGAGCCTGGCGTGTGGACTGGGCAAGAATGATATGTGCAGGTACCTTCAAGATCAAGCCAAATGGTTAACGAACAAAGCCAGTATCGGAACAACGGACCTTTCCCGCCCCCTCCCCCCACACACATCTTGCGTACTTTTCCACATCCACCCTTGCAGGTGTAGAACAAAGCAGAACATTGAGACCGAAGAAAAACCCCTCCCGAAACGCTTCCGTCTTATCGGCGTGGCCTTCTACCTCTTTACTGCCGATGCGAAACCCAAACAAAACAGACCCAAAAGAATACACACCACCGAGCACAGCTGCATCGCCCTCATCATATCATGACCCTTCCCTCTGCGCGTCTGAATCCGCAACGCTGCCTTACAAGGTGTCGAAATCTTGGACAGCCCATGCATGAAATTGTCCAGTCTTAAACGGCAGAACGCACTAAGCCTGCCCCTCTATCGACCCGCCGGCGCCCTGCGGGGCCGGGGGCGGCGCGCCATTCGCAGCCGCCGCGGCCACGGCCGCGCGCGGGCTATTGCGCCGGCTCTCCGCCTTATTGGTTGCCGACTTGTCGTCGCCACTATCGTCGTAATTCTCGTCGACGTCCATTTTGCGCGCGGCCGGTTCGTAAAAGGACGCGGGCTGCGGAGCAGGCTGAGGAGGCTGTTGCTGCTGTGGGGGCGGCTGTGACGGTTGCGAGGGTTGTTGCGGTGTGGGCTGGGAAGGCGGAGGTTGGGTGCGTTGCTGGTCTTCCTGCGGCGCGACCGAGGCGCGGGGGGAGGGCTGGGTAATGGACTGCATTGATGGCAGAGACGGGGGATGGTGAGCCGCGTCGGAGGGGTGGTAGGCGGCCATAGTCGGCCGCGGATCGTCGATGCGGCGCAACTCCGAGGGGCTTCGGTTAGGTGGAGTCGCCAGCTTCTCAGCTGGTGAATGACGATGCATCTTGATTTCGTCCAAGCGTGAGCGCGCGTCCTCGGTTGTGGGCTTCTTGGCACTGGCCCCGAGGTCGTCTTCCCACTCGCGCAGACGCTTTGGCGCAGGGGCGGTGCTGGATGGGCGCTCGTCGCGGTCGCGCGCGGCGGCATCGGCCATGGTCTGTGCCGTGTTGGGGGCTGGTGCGCCGCCCGCGATGCCCGGAGCTGCGTTCGGGTGGTGTTCAAACGGAGTGCGCGGGAATTGGCCACCGGGAGAGGGAGCTGGGTGGTTCATGATTGGGCGAAGCTCCGGCGGCGGCGGCTGCTGCTGTTGCTGTTGCTGCTGCTGCTGCTCGTGGTGCCTTGCATAATGCGGCAGAGGCGTTTGGTTCGCCGAGCCCGGCATGCCATTCGACGGCGGAGGCCCATTGGGCGCTTGCGAAGGGTAAGGCGGACGAGGAAGTTCCTGTCCCATGTGCTGAGTGCCTTGGTGAGGTGGGAGGTGCTGTGGGTGAGGCTGGTGCTGAGGTCCTTGATGATAAGGAGCCGGCACGGACTGCTGACCCTTAGGGGAGGGCGACAGGCCCCGGTGAGGCGGGGGTGGCGGTCGCTGTGGCTGCTCCTGATACTGTCGCACCTGGTCCTGGCGAGGTGGGCTTGGTGCCCTGGGTGGGCCTTGTTGCTGCTGTGGCGGCACACGGTCACGTTGCTCCCATGGATTGACTGGCTGCGGCTGCATCTGAGGATTCTGGAGCTCGGCCAAGCGCGCGCCACCATTACCCCAGTTGTTGCCAGCAGCGAGCGGTGGTGGAGCCGGGCCGGGGTGTGGGTTTTGAGCGTGCGATCCCCACTGTACACCGGGCGGGCCACCAAGGGCGCCCGGCGGCTGGTATGCTTGCGGGTGCACATCTTGTGGCAAGGGAGCGCCAGCTTGATTTGGCAGCCCGTTTGTGGGCTGTCCCTTGAGCAGCGCGAGTCGAGCCTTGATGTGAACATTATGCGGGTCAAGATCAGCCGCTCTGCCGTAGGCGTCCAGCGCGTCGCTGGTTTGGTTGTTACATGACTCGTACTGCGGCGTGTTAGCTTCTTGACCAGTTCGGTCGGAAAAGATAGCTGACTTACTAGAGTACCCAAGTCATACCACACCTCAGAAATGTTAGGGTTGAGGCGGATGGCGCGGGAATAGGCATCGAGCGCATCGCGGTACTGGTTGATCTGGTAGTAGAGCACGCCGATCGAACACCAGAAAGTGGGGTTGCGGCCATCACGGTAGACGGCCTGTTGGTAGGCTTCGTACGCCCTTGGGTACTTCTGCTGTGACATGTAGCATCTGCCCAGCAGATACCAGCTTTGTGCATCGGTCTGGTCTGACAAGACGTTAGACGTGTGCGGCTATAGGCACCTTCCCGCATGACTTACCAGAATTGACAGATTTCTCGAGGTATTTGATGGCCTGTTCTTGGCTGCTGAAACTCGTACTCTGCTGGTGGTGTAGCCAACCTAGCTGCTGTAGAACTTTCGCGTGGTCAGGGTCGCGCTCGAGCACACGAGTGTACGCGGCCTTTGCAGAATCGTACTGTCTTCCTGTGAGTCCCACGCTGACTAAAAGACGGTCCTTGGGTTTCGGCGGGGGGAAGGGGGGGGAACGCGTGACTTACGTCCTTCTGTTGCTCGTGCACGTGGCCGATCTGAAACCAAATGTCTTCCTCGCTGAGCGGGCGCGGGGGATCGGTGACAATGTAACGAAAGCACTGCAATCAAGTCAGCTAATGTCGCGGTCAGTAGCGTGGGTGACCATCTCACCTCCAACGACTGCTGGAACTTCTGCTGCTGTTTGTAAATTATGCCAAGCCGAAAGTAGATTTCGTTGGCCTTCTCGAAACCGGGTTCCATGCGCATGACCTGGGAGAATGCCTCTTCGGCATGTTCGAGCGAGCCGTACCGATCGTACAGTATCCCAATGCCGTACCACAGCTTCGGCTCTTTGGGGTCGGGGAGATGGTATAGCGCTTGCTGGTAGGCGGAGTAGGCCTGTTGCAGGTCGTCCATCATAAGGTAACAGTGGCCCAGGCTGCTCCAGACCTCGCCGTTGGTCCCTTCAATCTTGAGGATCTGTCGCAGATACTCGACCGCCGCGGTGAACTGGTCCTTGGAACGCAAGATGCAGGAAATGGACATCATGGCCGGCACCGACCACTGATTGAAGTTCATGGCGCGCTCGTAGGCCTGCATCGCGCCGTCACACTCGCCCATCATCTCGGAGACGGCGCCGAGCTGCAGCCAGACGGACTCGTTGGTGTTGGCGAGATACTGCGCGGCCGACTTGAACTGCTGCGGCTGCTGCATGGGGAGGGGTGGGCCGTTCGGTTGCGCTCGCACTGGAGGGGGGTAGTGCTGGGGGGCGAGCGGGCCGCCCGGCGACTGTTGGCTAGCCATTGTCGCGAGAGAGCGGGGCCGGCGCGTGGGGGTGTGCTGTCTGCGCGAGTAGACCACATCAGTACAGGACGACACATGACCAGACGCGCTCGGATGGCGGTGGGTTGTCGCGACGAAGTGGGCGCCCGCACGCCAGCAGGGAGTGTCGCATGTGACGCAAGCGCCGGGAGCCAGAAGGGGCAGGCGTACCTTAGGCAAGAAGAATACCAGAAAGAAACATTTGATAGCGAGATGCGCGAGGGCGAGGAACGGGAGGCCTCACGCGGACGGGGGCTGCAAAGGTGGGTGAGAAGACGGCAGAGGCAGGAGGAGAGGAGAGAGAGGAGAGAACGAGAGCAGAGGAGAGGAAGAGCGAGCGAGGCGGAAGGAGCGAGGCGGAAGAATGCCAAGCCATGGGTAAGGTGAGCGGTCGCGCCTTCCGCTTCTGATGCGAAAGTGTGGCTGCTAGGCGCGGCTGCTCCCGAGCCCACTTCCGCCCCGCCAGCCCAGGTACATTACCACATCATGCCACGCGTGCCAACGCACCCTGAACACGGCGAGACGTGAAACGACATGGAGCCGAGAGGTAGACCGGGGTTGCGGGAAAACAGAAGGAACGCAGGGACAATGGTTTTCTTCGTGGCAGGAAGGGTCGGGCACCAACCACCCCAGCGCGTCAGAGCTCGCCTGAGACGGGCTCCGCCTGCCAGCCCGCCAAGGCGACCAGTTCAGACCCCACACTCTGGCGCTGCTCCCGTCCCACACGATGTCGGTGCTGTGGCTGACGTCCGTCATGCCGGACCCACCCGGAGCCTTCTTGTCCCGCCCAGCTATGCTTGCCGCCACTCCGCGGGCAGCACTTGAGCAATGTCACCCCTCCAAGCAGTTGCTGCTACCTGCATCCAGGAGATATGAAATCTATTGAATAGCGCCAATGCCACTCGATATGCGAAGAATCTGTCTTTGGCGCCTCAGGCACGTCCCCGCGCCCGTCAGCAAGGGTGTAGGGCATCGTCCCGACGTCCCGGATCCATGCCTCCAGCTAATTGCGACGGGGCTGTGCGGATAAGCGCTCAAGGACAAGTTCCTCGAGCATCCGAACAGCGGAGAGAAATAGTATATGACAAGCACCTTTCATCGCTTTATTCATGAGGCCATTGTGCGTGCCCTGGCCAAGACACTTTGATCTCGTCTACATTGAAAGATCGCGTGCAGCGTTGATTCGGCGCGCCTCACGGCACCATGGTCGCTCTTTGCCTGGAGGACCTGGAGAGGCGGCCATCAGGGTCATTCGCGACCTCTGCTCAAGGACTGCCCACGGAGAAAGTGTGGCACAACTTGTTAACAGATAGCGTCCAACTGTCTCCTTCGCGCATCTGCATATTCCCACTGCAGCGCCTGCGCCCCCGCTCCCGAGCCCACAAGCCAGCTAGCCGAACCACGGCAGCCACGGCGGGCTGGCACCCTTTGAGGGGCCGCGCGTGCCGCGTGTGCGTGGACATGTGTTTCGCGACGCAGCGGTGCGACGCCCCTTTGGTTTCCTAGTGCCCCGGTGGGCGCTGCGCTGGGCGAGGTACGGGGTGGAAGGGCGGAAGCGTGCAGGTCGTGCAACGCCGCGCGCATTTGGAGACCTGGTGAATGGCGGGTGATAAGGGGGCGGGGAGCTGAACAAGAGTACCTTCCTTCACATGTTCCCCGTAATGACACATGAAGGTGCTAAAAAAACTTTGATGCTCCGTCGTCGAACTACAACCGCTCAATGTGTTCAGCATACGGATAGAGCAATTGTCCAGACATGACGGAAAGCCGATGTTCAGCCCACTGCGAACCGCATCATGGGACACAATACAGAGCAATCTTCAATAGTGTCCCTGCACACTAGGTACCTCCTTCAACTAAGAGATTTTGGCCCCGCTTTCTTAACCTCACCACAAGCGTGCACGCTGGCGCCATGCGCCAGACAGCCCCTGGATCTTGCCGTCTCGGACCGTTGAAGCGCCGCTTCGCCTCGGCAACACGATCACAACCTCTTTGCCTAGCAACACCTTTGTCGAGTCCAGTCCCGTTCTTCAAAGCGTCTCCCTGATCGCTAACAACAGCGCATGAGACGATGCACATTCTTCCGGATGGTTCAAGACGAAGAAGCGGAGTCGACTGCTGACTGACGCGACTCCAGCGTACGTACGACAGGTCTCTGCAGAAACGCAACCTGCAAACCTTTCGCAAGACGCGGTGCTTATACGCCTTGAGAGGGGATGGTAAAGATTCCAACCGTCAAGGTCACAGGGCAATGTTACCATACCTTCAATCACATGGGTTGGTGCAGGCACCGGTTCGAAGGGCCTGTTCTCAGGCCACGCTCCAATATCTTGCACGGCTGGGGCACAACAACTCGACACCTAGACGGCGACGTTGAGACGAGGTCTTCCGAACTGAGCGAAGTACCCGCGCAGTTGCGCCCGCCTCGAATTCCACCAGGAGTTGGGAACAATAAACCGCTCAAAAGCGGATGGAGCTGCTGTGCTTCCGTGCAGCTACCACACGAAGTCAGGGTTCGAGAGACATGAAAAGTGGTCGTGACGAGAGTCGCCTTTCGTTGGGATGACTTGCTCATCGTGGTCAGCGCTGTGCGTGTTTGAAAATTCTTCCGCGCAGAGAAAAGAAACCGAACCCAGCCAACGAGTAGGCCCTCATACTTGTCTCCACGGTCGCAAACGCTTTGCCAAGCTATTATGGCTTTGGTCAGCATCTCATAGAACTTGAAGCAGCCCCAGTTCCGACTGCGTTCCTTTGGACAATGGTAGCCCAACCGACTCTGATAGCGGGCATCGCGACCTCGAAATCTGCTGTGTCGTGCTTCCTGCTCCGCATTGTCGTAAAGTCGTGGCAGCGCTGGATGCTCTACTTCGTGATGACCTGCCTTGCCATCCTAGTCACCTTCACCATCCTCGTCAACTGGTTCCAATGCACTCTTATCTTGGCCGCATGGAAAGGCCGCGAAAGCGCTGACTGCTGTAATCTCCTGCTTGTCACTCGACTTCTTTGCCGGCGTGTGCGGCGCCGCGCGCACGTACGAGCTGCGCGCCTTCAGCAACCCGGACTACACTTACGCGACTGTGCCGCTGATGCTGTGGTCGGTCAACGAGCTGATGGTGACGCTGATCACGGCGAAAATTCCGGCAATGCGGCCGCTGTACCAGAGGTTGCGCGGGCTAGGCGGGACGAACACCTCACACAAGATGTCTAACGCGCTGCAGCATGCTACGATCGGCGGGTCCAAGCCGGCGGGGCACGAGTCGGCAGGCAGTGATGGGCGGTGGAATGAGCTAGACAGGTTCGCCAGCGGGCTCGGTGGTGGGAAGGGAAGGGGGGGCCACCAAGTAAGCGCTGTGGGAGCGGGGAGTGGTGGCGAAGAGAACATCTTGGGGCCCCAGAGCGGCGGTGGGATTCGAGTCAAGGACGAGCTGCAGGTGTCGGTGGAGGACGGCAATTCCATGGATAGTAGGAAGCCGGGAACGCAAACAAGATATTGATCGATGTCCGTCCACCATAAGCGCTCAAGGGACGTGGTAATTCACCATTGGGCGATTAGACTCGCATCTCGGGCTTACCGTCACACTCGTGGCAGTGCGCCGGTACTCGTCACACCCGCACTCCATGCAACAAGAAATTATACATGGGAGAGGCTTTTGACGCTTGGATAGAAATGGCGGGATCTCGCAATCCTCCGTCTGGCGCCCAAACAAAATCACGCAGTATAATTGAGCACGAACGCTATTTCAAGGCGATTAATAGACTATGGACATGACATAATAGTTCGTCTTCACTGGCTTCCCTGACTGTGCCGTAACGCATGGATTCAGCACGTCTTGGGCGAAAAGTGAGACCCACATGCTCGTTTAGGAAGGGAGCTGTCTTTCCGAGTACCTTCCGTCTCAACCCACTCCAGGGGGAAGGCAAAACGACCTGATTGGGGCCATTTGGATGCATGTTGCGCCGTCATTCAAGGGGTGTGCAGGAACGACGAAGATCCGCATCAGGCATTGCGCGGGCGCTACAGACCTCGAGATTCTATGGATCGAATCGTAGGCAATCTCGATCCAAGATCGCAGAAACGCAGCATGAAATCTATCAGTCACTCAGTCGATCCAGCTCGTGATGCAGCTAGCTCCTGCATTTACGCCGAAAGCCATCGTATGACTCGATTAGAGGGTATAGAACCTGTCGCCGAAATCCCCCAGACCCGGCACGATGTAGCTAGGTGATGTTGTTAGCTTCGACTCGCCAGAAAATATTTCGAACGAAGTCAGACGTACTTTTTCTCATTGAGCCCTTGGTCCACAAACGCGGTCACGATCCTCAACTTGGGATACCTCTGCGCGAAGTTCGCCGCACCCTCGGGTGAGGCGATTACGTTGAGAAAGAGGATATGCTCCTCGGGTACACCCTTGGATCTGAGAACATCGACGGCCATGAGCGCGGAGCCGCCTGTTCTCAAGCATCAGCACGTCTCGACACTCACGTGTGCAACAGCTTCGACATACCTGTTGCCAACATCGGATCCAGCAACAGCACCCATCTATCCTTGATATCCTCTGGCAGTTTGTCATAGAACAGCCTTGGACTGCAGGTCTCCTCGTCTCGCTGAATCAAGATCTTCCCGATCCGAACACTCCGGCAGCACTCTCGCAGTGCCTGCTCCATGGCCTCGCCAGCGCGCATGATGGACACGCCGCATATCTTCCCCTCAAATTTGACGCCGGCATAAGTGCGTCCGACTGGGGTGGTGATAGTGTGTGGTAGGACGGGGAGATGGTTGAGAGCTTCCTCAACCAGGAGCCGGTGGATACGGTTGCTGTGGAAGATGAAGTCGGCGCGGTTCGTGTTCTTGTCGCGGAGCATGCTGTTTGACATCGTCAATGCGGAGCGCGATAAGCGTTCGGATCGCTGGAGGGTCGTACGTGAGGAGGGCGATGAGTTGGGGGGATTGTTGGAGGACGTGCACATTGTCCTGTTTGACCACCGTTGAGACCGTTGCGGAGGGTTTCTGGTCTGATGAGCGATAGTCTGGTCCGAGATGTTGCACCGGGGCGCGCTGGGAAGGGCTTTCGGCTGTCCTTTGGACAGACATGATTCCTCTCGTCTAAGCACTCCTCGAGAACGCTCGGCGGTGTCTTCGAGTCGAGTCGGGGGTCGGAGAGGGAGGAAGGGAAAGCACAAAATACAGCTACCGTTCAGCTAAGTTGGCGTCGATTAGCCAGCACGGCGCCGTAGTTTGGGGTAGGCCTTACATGATGATAGCCGGCCGAGTTTCGTCTTCACACGATTTGAGGGCGGAGGGGTCTGGTGGAGCTCGGCCTCTGCTGTCGCGTGCCGCCGGCGATAGGCCGCCGGGCTCGGCCCGCGCTCATTGGACCGTCGCACAGTCCCGCCGAGCTTCACGGCCTGAGGCTCGGGACGACGCACGTGTCCCTCGGCCCAATGACCTCAGTCCGCTTGCGTTGTCGGGACTGCATTGTTGACCCCCGACTTTGTCTCCCGTCAAAGGCGCTTCGGAGTGCGACTGAAGGAACATCGCTGCTGGATTATCCTCTCCTGCGAGACTCAAGTGGCGAACCCGCACCCGCGACCAGTCAGCTGCTATACGCGAACCTCATTCAGACCCCGCGCGACAACTCACCTGCCTTGAAAAGCCGCATGCGCCTCAACCCGCCATGAGCGTTTCACGTTGCGCCCAGCCGCCTTCGCTCGTTCTCCTTTCGGCTCTCTTGTGATCTTACGAATAGGTACAGGACGCATCAGGGAACGAGACGGAAGGCGACCCATACCATGGCCGCAACGGCCACGTCCCAGTCATCGAAGCGCAAGCCGTTTACCTACGGCAGCCGACGCAACAAATCGGCTCTTCACTCACAGGCCGTGGACTCCTTCTTTAGAGACGAGGAGGACGAGCTTGCGCAGTCAAACACACAGCGTATACCTAGTCGGCCTGCAGCAGCGACGAAGGCGCGAAGCTCAACACGCGCGGTTCACGCCAATACTCCAGTAGTGAAGCCGGGGAAGCTGGAGAGACCGCGTATGAAGAAGCACGACCCATTTGATGTACCCTCGTCGGATGAGGAGGAAAATTATCCCCATATCAAAAACGCGCCTCTGGCTCGATCTAGGCCGAAGAAGCAATTGCTGGAAGATGGCGTCCATGAAAGCGAGCCGCTGGCGCCGTGGGAAAGGGCCCGTGATGCGTCACAAGGCAAAGTCGATGATGAGCAAAGCGGATTGGACTCGCTCCCTGGAATATCTCAGTGCCAATTTGAAAAGGGAACGGTGCTTCCAGAGAATTTCGCAGAGCTGCACGACCTTACCAATACCGCGCCACATGCTGGCAGAACGACCAGAAGCCAGCTGAGAAGCAAATTCTCCCCTACAGCCGAGGCTGAAGAAGATTTTGGTGCCTTGAGTGCTGTAGCAAAGTTGGCAGCTCGGAAGAAGCTGACCAGTGGGACCAAGGAAAAGCCTCGAGATGTCGCGGCGACAGAAAAGCGACCCGCAGCAGAGACAGCCGAAAACACCATACGAAAGCGGGCTCGTCCCTCGCAGGAAAGTATTAGAACGTTGGAGGATCCAGAGATGCACGGCGAAGATGTTACGATGCTCGACGTGACAGATCACGCCAGACCACTCTCCGACCAAGGCGTTGCTCTTTCCCCTGAAAGAGTACAAGACGTCTACGATATGCCGACTTCCAGTGCGGATGAGAAGGCAAAAGCGAAGCTAGCCCCGCGGCGCGGCCCTACCCAAACTTCTACCACTGAGGGAAAACTTACGAGGAGAGGGCCCATTCAGCTGCGTAAGGGTGTATCTGCACCAGCAAAATTTGCGCACATGATCTCTGGAGACACAGATTCTACAGAAGCTCCCACAAGATCGCCAACAGCGTCACCTGGGAGACCAGTCACGCCTCTGACGTCTAAGCCACCCTCACAAAAGATAAATAGCCCCGAGACGGCACTCAATGAGGAAGCGGCGATGACGCCACGACAGCGACAGCTATGGAAAAATCTGCTCCTAAGCGATCAAGTCGCTCCTTCACCTAGCACGTTGCCAATGGACCATCTACGTATCTCAGGGTCTCGCGGTTCAAAACCAGCCGGCAAAATACACACTCGAAAGTTGACGAAGTCTCAATCAGATGTGCCTAGACGTCGGACTAGACTTGTAGATAGACTCAGAGCGTCCGCCTCGAGCTCTGACGACGAGGCAAGCGGCGATGAGGACACGGCAACAACGATCTCCGTGGACCATGCGTTTGAGAAATCGATTCCGACATCGCAAGAAACTGAAAAAAATAGCAAATCGTCCACGGTGGCGTACCAATCGCAAAGTCAAAGCCAGGCCGCCGCTGTCGTTGCAGGCGGTCCAAAGATCACCTACTCGCGGACTCGCTCTTACCTTCCAGAGGATACTTTCGAAGACGGATTGATGGCCGGAATGACAAATGAGACCCCGAAACAGTCTGTAGCCTACAAGCGCACGGTCGGAGTGTCGTCCACGTCTCAGCAGAATGATGCGTTTGACATGGACGAGAGCGAGGATGAAGACAACGCGCCGGGCAGGATTCGTACCGCGCACGAACTCAGAGCGGCTGGCCGCAACATTCGAGGCAAAGAAGACATCGAGCAGCTCATGGACGAGATTCGTAATCATAACCCCACGCTGAACAGTCGACGTCGCAGTGCCTTGATAGAACTAACCACGAAGCTCACCAATTCGGCTTTCATGGAGCGCTTCGTGGGTCAGAGTTACGAAGTTCAGCTGGCAGCTGAGTGCATGCCGCAGTCGGATGACATATCTGCTTTCATTCTCGCCGCGGCCATGGCTCTTGTCTTGGAACATGGACCCCCCGCTCACGCAATAAAATCAATCTGCGCTCACGGAATTATCTCATGGCTGGCAAAGTCGCTAATGAAGGACGCGGAGGTCAGCAAGCTTGCCAAAGATCGCAGCAGCAACATGACCAAGGCCGATCAAACCTCCTTCGTCGAATTTTCGCGCGTGGTCCAGAACCAGGATGCGTTGTGGGGTGAGGGGGTGCCACGCTGCATGTCACTCCGGTTGCTTTCCCTGAAAGCACTCGACAAGCTGGTTGGCAAGATGCGACGCCTGGGCGACAAGTCGGCGCTCCTAACAGGGGAGGAGCTAGGCCCTCTGGCGCCCAATTTTAAAGACCCGCGCGACAACAAACTACTGGACATATCGCTTACTGTGTCGATACTGGAGTCGCTTGCCATCACCTCGCAGTCGCTGGACTGGCCTTCTGAGCTAATTGAGGGTGCCTCCTCTCTCCTCCCAGAATTCGAGATAGCTACACCAACCTCACGCCACACACTATTTCTTGCTCTTCGCCTGTGCCTACAACTTACCGGCGACAACTCTCGCAATTGCGCGATCATCTCTAGTCAGCCGGTCGTTAGCTTTCTAATCTCGTCGATACAGTCTGGTTTTCTGACCTTGGACCATTCGGACGACGACAATACCCGGACCGTTGCTCTCGACCTTCTAATCCTGTCCAATGGACTTCTGAGCAATCTCGCCGAGAACTCATCATCCGCAAGAGGCCTCGCCGCCAATAGCGAATCGCTGGTGTCACTCGTGCGCATCTTCATACAGGGCCAGAATCGTATCGTCGAGGCCGAGTCGATGGAAGAATCCACCATAAATGTGGCTTACGGCTATCTTGCCATCATGCTTGCCAACCTCTGCGAAGACGAAGCTGCGAGAAAGCTTATTCAGACGTCTCTGCCCGGTAGAGGCCTGGATGTGTTGATGGATGCGGTCGAGGAGTTTGTGGCATATCATGAGAAGGTCGACATGATGAACCTTTCGGGCGCGGAAGGTGCCGGCATAGCGCACACGGAGAAGCTGCGAGGGGTTTTGACGAAGATACGGAACCTTTGACGAAGACACTAATGGTGCTATGAAAGAATGGGTGCTCTTGAACGCTCAAGAGCCGGCGAGATGCCTGGAGGTTTTTTTTTCTCTACTGCTCACAAATGCTCGATACCCAGATTGTCTCTTAACTTCAAATGTCACTACAAACTGTATCCAACGATGCGTCGACAAATCAAGCGTTACATCTCAAGTGCCGTCTCACTCCTGCACCGACATGACTGTTCTCCCGTCCGTCTAGACGACAGCGCACAAGCCGCTCTTGACCAAGTCTCAGACGTCCCGTT
Organism: Saxispiralis lemnorum; assembly: GCA_034509035.1. Classification (NCBI taxonomy): domain Eukaryota; kingdom Fungi; phylum Ascomycota; class Dothideomycetes; order Mycosphaerellales; family Aeminiaceae; genus Saxispiralis; species Saxispiralis lemnorum. The sequence goes on from JAWXCT010000001.1 coordinate 13,017, forward strand.
GCATGCGAAGAATCATCAGCCATGTACACCCGGGAAGGCGCCAATGGCGACGGTCCAGCAACTCGCGGCTGCCCGTTCGGTCGCCACCGGGAACCCCTATTTGGGCTGCGAGAGAGTGCAACAGCGACACCGCGACGCCCGCATGGGTCAAGTGACACGCCCCGTCGCAAATCACGTCGAGCGCCTTGTTTGCAACATTAGCGTCGATCAGCTGCGCCGGCGCTCTCGTGGCTCCCATGCGCCCGCCCGGCACTGCGCCCAAACACGCCACATGCAGGCGAAACGTCTGTCTGTCTTCTCCCGCACGTGCCCAAGCCCTGCTCCAACCTCACCCCGATCCTGCCTCTGCCGCAAACAACGTCGTGTACGCCTTTGCCTCCCCTCCGCCGGCAAGCGAGCCCCAGTCCCGAGTCCCAGCGCGCGTGCTGCCGGCGTCGTCGCTTCGTCGAGACTATTCCTACGCCACCGCCGGCCTGCCGAAGGCTCAACGTACATATCATTTACGTACGCAGACCGTCCGGCGAGCCAACCACAGCGCCGGGTCCCCGGCTTGGCCGCCCTACACCTCGCGCCGAACAAACGGCTTCCTCGTCACACCGAGGAAAATGCCTCTTGCCCTTGCTTCTAACTGTTGTCGCTTTGCGGCGGGAAGGGGCTCTTCACGCGCAAAGGGAGCTGTCACGTCCTACTACGCGGTCGCGCGGAGAAGCGAGGGACTGGCCGTGACACTGTCCTCTCATCCGACGGCCGTCTGACACGTGAAAGCTGGCGCATTGAAGCCAAATATATCTCGTTCGCGGCATTCGAAAGGCGCACAACACCCTGCCAAATCACACCGGAGCCTGAAAGGGGATCTACGCCTAGATCTACGGATGCAAATCAAGGTTCGGCGCTCTCCCTTCCCATCCGCATCCCTGGTCTAGGCGACCCGCCCAACTACTCTTCTTCCCCTTCTGCTCTTCACTGCGGAAGCTTGTGCCTTTTAGACTTCCCTCCTCCCGCAGTAAAGGCGTGAACCCCAGCTCCTGCCTTCTTTCCCCGCCACTACCCCCCTCAACCGCGATCACCCTCTGCACGCATTCACGAGAGCACGCAGCCACCGCGCGCAAGCCAATCGAACACACATACACCGCATACATCACTACCATAGACCGCCACTATGGCGCCACAGCAGAAACAGCGCAAAATGGCCATTGTCGGCAGCAGGTCTGTCGGTACGCCACCATTCCCACCGACCCTCTGCCAACTATTCACCGCTTACAGACGATTGGCGCAGGCAAATCCTCCCTCACAGTGCAGTACGTGGACGGCCACTTCGTAGACTCATACTACCCAACGATCGAGAACACGTTCAGCAAGGTGATCCGGTACCGCAACCACGACTTCGCAGTCGAGATGATCGACACGGCGGGCCAGGACGAGTACACGATCCTCAACTCCAAGCACTTCATCGGCATCCACGGCTACATGATCGTCTACTCCGTTGCGTCCAAGCAGAGCTTCGAAATGTGCCGCATCATCCGGGATAAGATTCTGAACCACTTGGTATACGCGCCCGACCGCCGGCGTCCCCGCCTAGGTACTTGCGACTGACACACCTCCACAGGGCACCGAAGGCGTCCCCATCATGATCGTGGCGAACAAATCCGACCTGCGCCCCGAGCAGCGCCAAGTCTCGGCCGCCGACGGCCGCAAGCTGGCGGAGGAGCTCGGCTGCGGCTTCGTCGAGGCCTCGGCACGGTACAACGAAAACGTCGGCAAAGCGTTCGAGGGCATGGTATCGGAGATTGAAAAGGGACAAGAGGCCGGCCAGCCGAAGGAGGGCAACGCGAAATGCACAGTCATGTGATGTGAGCGAGGTGCCTCGGCTGGCACGAGAAAAGAGCAGGAGGGTCGGTGGGACCATTGGGCATGGATTTACTCATACATGGGCGGCGGTGCAACGCAGTGATACCCACGACGAGACGCGACGACCGGGAGTCGATGTGGGCGGCGGATACGTTTGGGTTCAGAGAGAGACGGAGCTCGCCGGAGTGGTGCGCTTAACGACCGTTCCAACGAGAAGAAGAGCCGGGGAAGGTTAGGCTGTCTGGAATATTCGGTCGCGAGCATGAGGATTACTTTGTGCCCTGGCGCAAGCATGAGCTGTTATGCAGCCATAGTTCACAAAGGATGGATTTCAACATACGGCATACGGCGCTTGGGGTCTGTGGGCGTGCGAGCATGTCTTGAGTAGTAAGAATTGCTGTGGTCAGACGAGCTGTTCTTGTCGCGAGACAATAGGATTTCATGTCGGACTCGAATCGATTGCTTTCAATGCTGTTCATTCTTCGCTGCGCCAACTATCACATGAGGAGCCTCACTGCTCAGGACTAATCGTTCATATCTTCCACTGCCTATACCGGGTATCAATCCATTTCCTTTTGTCGCCCACCCACATCCTCTCGTCCTCCTCCTCGCTCGAAGCCTCCTCCATCATCTCCGAATGCAGGAGCAGATCCCTCTCCTCTTTGCGCATCTTGACCGGAAGAGCAGACCACACAATACCTTGTTTCCGCTTTTTCGCTTCGTCCGGTCTCTGGTATTGTTCATCTGCCTTCCTCTTCTCACCATGTGTCATACATCTGTTCTCCTTATCTTCCTCATCTGACACGAACAGACTCCTCATGATCTTCCCCGCACCCACAGCAACCGCGCTGTCCATTCGCTTCAGCATGGCGCCCGACGCTCTAAGTCATCAATCCTCGTCAGCATAATCTGCCTGACCGTCCGGCTCATCGTCAACAATGAACCCGTCGTCTTCCGCCGTGTACTTCTCTCCCGTCGCCAGCCCCGCGCGCGACGATGCCTGCGCCGCTCGCCCCCGCGCACCTGCCGCGGGCACCGGCGGTGGTACATTGGTGGTCGTAGTTGTGGCCTGCTCCTTCGCGACAGCGTCGCAAGCGTCGATCCAGTCGGCGTAGACGTCGACGGCGCCGCTCATAGCTAGAAGGGTTGTCAATCTTCCGCAAACGACATGGTGGAGTAATCGGTGCGTACGTACAGTTGACGCCACACTGGAAGTGCTGGCCGCACGACTTGCAGCTGAGGTTGCCGACGCCGGCCTTCTTGTCAATTTTGACCGAGACGGCGGTTTCGTGGTTGCAGAAGACGCAGCGGAAGGAGGTCGGGAGCGGATCGCGCTTCTTGGGTCCTTGGGGACCGCGGGACGACTTCTTGCGTTTGCCCTGCGGTGAGGGTTAGAATGGTGACACGCAGATTTATGAACGGTTGCGAATACCATAGCGATGCTTTGATAGAGGCTGTCTGCAGGTAAGGTGGTGTTACTAGCGATCTGAATGCGGTGCGGCGTCTGGATGGTATAAAGAGCACGGTAGGTTGCAATGGCCCTGCGCCGGGATTTGCTCTTTCTTTTTTCAGAACTTCGGTGGATGATATGGCAGGAATCGGGACCGCGCTGAAAGGAGGGTGTGGCAACATCAAAGGCAGCTGCAAGCCGTGGCGGACCGCGCCGGACTTGGAACCGCTTAGGTGAGCGTTACATGCCAAGCTGCCTCGATGCCACATGCTATCGGTGCGACGATAGGGGCGGTGGGCCGTCTCCCCTCACGTCGCTCGGCCAGCGAGTTCGCCCAAAAGACGGCGACGATAAGAGTGAACCCATAAATATTGACACGGCGTCCCTTGCTTGACGGACAAAACGATCAGGTCACGACAGATACTGTCGTTTGTTTGCCTACTTGATCTTCATCTCATTCTCCCCAGCTTCCCCGGGTCGTCCTCAATCGTTGGCTCCGCCCGCGTCGTTCTTTGTTTCCCATCTGTGGCAGGGGATGCGAGTCGCAGGTCTTATAACGACGCAACTCTGGACCTAATTATCAATTGCGTCAGCGGTCGACTATCGAGAGCATGTCGGACGGTAACACCGCACTTCTTCAGGAGATCCTCTCTTCCGTCAGGTCGCTCAAGCAAGAGCAAAGTCAGCTCGCAACGTCGGTCGATGCCATCAACGGTCGAGTAAATGCGTTAGCTGGAGTCAAACAGGCTCAGGATGGAGTCGCTCACGATGCATCTCATCCCAGTCCGAGGGTCAGTGCTCATGGGACCGGCAACAAGATCTCCCCCATCAACCATCGCTCAGGGGACAGCATCAGCTCGGTCGACGGCAGAGACAAAGAGGCAAACGGGCAGTCCGACGGACCGCCAACTCCAACAAAAAAGGCTGGTGCTACTGGAAAAATCATCTTGACGTCTTACCCCGGTCAGGCTGGCGTGGACCCTTTGCCCATGGAATGGGGGGCCAAAGACCCCCAGACTCGTGGTCGTGAGTATCAATCAGCCGTAACAAGCATGAACGAGCCATTCTGATATTATGATGTGACAGCTGTCGTGGTCTCGCGCAATCTCAACAGTATTCGCAGGCGGAACGCCATTGGGGCTCACGGTGGCTCGTACAGCATCTACTATGCATTGGCAGTGGCGTCGCAGCAACTCGACACCGAACACCAGCCCGACTTCACCAATACGGAACCAGCAGCTAATATCGGACCTTTCAAGGCATGGGGAGACCCGAAAAAAATCGTGGCCATGGACCCCTATGGCCACCTTGCACCCTGGCTTTATAACGATATCATCAAGGAACAAAACGTTGAGATACGTCCGACAATCGCAGTCACCCGAGCGCACATGAAAGTCCCCGAGATAGAAGACATGGTCCGCAAAGGAGATTTAGTCCCCGACGGCAAGATCTGCCTCAACGAGACCGGCGAACTGAACGTGACCAAATTCGCTGTCGAGCCCGTCTGGTACCTCCCTGGTGTGGCGGAACGCTTCGGCATCGACGAAGGCACGCTTCGCCGCTCCCTCTTCGAAAACACCGGCGGCAGCTACCCGGAGCTCATCACGCGCAACGACGTCAAGCTGTTCATGCCACCCATCGGTGGGCTGACGGTGTACTGCTTCGGCGACCCGGCCAAGATGAGCGACCCCAACGTCAAGCTCGCGCTGCGCGTGCACGACGAGTGCAACGGCTCCGACGTCTTCGGCTCTGACATTTGCACCTGTCGGCCGTACCTCGCGTTCGGACTCGCCGAGGCCGTGAAGCAGGCGCAGCAAGGCGGCAGCGGTGTCGTGATTTACTTCCGGAAGGAGGGACGTGCCCTTGGCGAGGTCACGAAGTATTTGGTTTACAACGCTCGCAAGAGAGGCACTGATAAGGCGAGCGAGTACTTCAAGCGGACGGAAAACATTGCTGGGGTGAAGGATATGCGCTTTCAGGCCTTGATGCCAGATATTCTGCACTGGCTTGGAATTCAGAAGATTGATCGCATGTTGAGCATGTCAAACATGAAGCATGACGCCATTGTTGAGCAAGGCATTCCGATCCACGAGAGTAAGTCAGAGCTCTCGATGCCCAGAATAACTGCGGCCTTGCAGTGCGTGGCTTGCAGGCGTTGTCAGAGTCAGCAAGCTGGAAATACTGCAGCACATAGACCTCGTAAACGAGACTGCGAACGTACAAGCAGCTGACAATGTCGTTAGGAGTTCCCATCCCCGACGAAATGATTCCAGAAGACAGCAGGGTAAGCCTATTACCTTTCTGCCGGGCAACAGAACAACAGCCTGACTGACATTAACTCTGAGGTCGAAATCGACGCGAAGATTCACGCCGGCTACTGTACAATGCATTCTCACCATCTCGTCATGGCCCCTCCAGTAATCTATCCTACTGACACTTCTCTCTCAACAGTTACGACCGGCAAGATCATGACCATGGAGGAGCTCAGCAACGTCCAAGGCCGCGCCTGGGAAGATATCGATGTAAGTACCGCCGACGCTCACTGTTGCACGTGGGCTTTCCCCGCCCACCAGGTACACTGTCGCTCTGGAAACCCATATCAGTGCACCCGACAAGCTGACGAAGCCCGCTTGTAGCACTAACCGAGGTCGCGACCGTCTCCTGTGTCACGTCGTTGGGACACCCACTCTCGGCACTGGCGGGGACAAGCTGTTGGTAGGCAAAGCAGGCAAGAGGCGACATAGGGCCATTGAACCTAGCCAGCAGTACGACTGGCTTGGGACACGCTGTTCCGATCAGCGCACTTACTTTTGCAAAGCTTTGCTTGCACACCACGCGAAATGTTGACATGAGTTGCATGAGATCTTGATCCCAGCGCGTCTCGCGATTGCGCGCGAAAGTCTAGACGTAAGTACGCGCGCCGGCATTTCACCAGCACCTCCTCACTGCGCACTTGTCCCTCCCCTTCTGTTGTCATGGCTCGCTCAACGCCTGGACCCTGTCAGCACAGGTGCGCCACAACTCCCTCTTCCACTACTCTGGCATCAAGCTGCCTGGTATAGTGAGGTGGTGGTGTGATCTCAACGACAATTTGGCTTCTGTCTCAACAGTAGTTCTCTTTCTGTCCCCGCTCAAGTCCGGCGCTGAGTGCACGTTCCTGAGGCCATAACAGAAACCCTCAATTGGGACAGCCGGCGATCACGTGGGAGGGCAAGGGACCAGCTATTGAAACGTATCTAACAGCGCATGTCGAGGAGCATGTACCGTCCGACGTGGTGCCAATGGCGACGTCACGGTCAGCTTTGGGTTGCGCCACATGACAAGGTTGCTAGGGTCGGGATGATTTGAAACGAGAAGAGAAAAACAGTACTTGACGGTCGACTTTATCTCTGGCAGCTGGATCGCTGGGTACAGCAGTTGGACGAAGTGCATGCAACACGGCCAACATAGGATACCATTGAAAGTTACTCCGCGGTGATCGAGTACGTACTCACCTACTGAGGAGCGATGCACTTTATGCCCTCGATAGCCGCTACTCCCCAGCTGGTGTGTCAGGGCCGATATACCTTTCGCGGAAAATGTCTGCTTTGCCCAGCAAGACGTAGACGACGCCAGCATTTTCCCGTCCAGGCAGCGTAACTACTTCGATATGGGTTCGAGGTAGACGCCTGAAGGCTAGATACTGCACCTAGCTCCCCTAACCTCGGCGGGAGCAGTGGGCACCTCTGATCGCTAGGTGACGACACCGATTCTCTCATCTCAGGCAGGGTGCAGCACCGCATCACGGCGGAAAAAATGCGCACTCGCCGTTTCTCAGACCCCAGGCAAAAGGCCCACATACTGTACCGTCCTCCTAGCACTGACGTACCAAAGGGTGCGCGTGAAGAGCCAAGTCCCTTCCCCCACGTCAAACAAGGCCAGCGTCGCGTCAAAGCACACCTCCGGCGGTCCAGAACATCGTATTCGGTTCCCCATTTGCGCGTCGGGTACCCGCGCACACGTGTGTTGGGTTGCACGCTCTTTGCCGGGCGGGCATGAGGGCGCGCTGCCCGCTGCCGGGCCCGTCGAGGTGGGTTTCGGTCCCCGTCCGACGTGGTGAACCCGCGATCGAGGAGGATGTAGGGGTGATGCTTGTGTTTGATATGTGACCGAGTGGAGGGGCACGAGGGGTAGCAGTGAACCGCGTGGCTGTGGTCTGGCTGTTTTAGCCGGAGGGTGAGGTGGAATCTCCGCTACTACTGAACACCGAGATGATGGACGTGAAGGAGCTGAGGGACGGAACGTGACCGTCTCGCACTGTAGCGGTCGGCAGTAAGCATTTGTTGTCGTCACCAAAACACAACGCCAGCCTCTTCTCCGAGGCTGTGAATAGGTTGGGTCCAACGACAAGCGTAAGGCTGCAACGGAAAGTTGTCGTGGTCTCCGAAACGACAGCAGCAATGATGTGGCAAGAATCGTCCCGACCACAGCGGGAGCTGGCGACTCGGCACGCGCCACGCCACACGCGCCCCGAGAGCCTACTCGGTGCCAAACGGCCACTACTCGTCCACTGTAGAGGGCGGTCAAACGACTTCACACGAAACACGTCAGGATAGTAAACCGTCCGCCAACGCGAACTTGCGGGCCGGGTAGACTAAAGGGGGCCAGAATCGCGGCGGGCGATTTGCGCGCGAGCGGACAAAGAAAAGGCTTGCTGACAGCGCATCCGTGTCGGCCCAAAATACGCAGGCGTCTTTTCCGATTCGTCGCGCGCCGGCCAGCTCGCCCAGCGTTGATTTGCCGGGGCCGCACGCGTGGTGGGGGAGCAGGCACGTCGTCGGGTCGCTGGGGGGGGCGTGACGGCGGGTACGGGAGTACTTGGGGACCAAACGTGGATCCCCATCGCGACCTGGCTCGATGCGGAGCTGAGGATTCTGGACAGATGTAGGTGCAACGGCAACCTGCTTTCGCCGCGGGGTTTGACCTAAGTATGTAGGGGGGTGCCTGCCTGCGTTGCTGCGCCTTTCAACTTACTCCTCTTTCTTGCTCGGCTATCATCTCTGCTACTGGCGTGATTACACTTCCACAACACTCTATCTCTTCGAAGAAGGACCTAACATTAATACTCTCGACTCATACTGGAGACACAACACGAGGTCCATCGAGCTTTCTTTCCATCTTCTAAACCACCCAAGGCAATTCTTTGTCACATCAGCAAAGACTCCCAATCCGCAATGGCCGCCTCAACCTACAAACGCACACCCTTAACCCCCTCGACCATCACACCCCCCTCCCTCAACCGCCATCACTCCTACACTTCCCGCCCGGAACCACGCCCTGCCGACGCCAACGCCACCGCAGCCCTGGCCATCGTTGCCTCTCGCGCGAACTCGCCCTCGCGCCGCAAGAGCTCTCCTCTCCCCTCCCCGGCCTCGTCGACCGACAGTCCGCTGTCGACGATGGAGCGGCGGACCAGCTGGGAAGAGTGCTCGCGGAAGCGTGAGGGCTATGTCAGTTTCCCAGACTTTGATCTGTTGCGGGCGGAGGGCGAGAAGGAGGGCGAGGGCGAGAGGAGGTGAGGGCGATGAGTACTGGGGGAAATCTTTTGGGATTGTGGCCCATCTACCGATTGCTCACCGAAACCGCCTTCGGCAACGGATCGCCTTGGCACCTGCTGCGAGCACTTTGATGCCGCACATTGTGACTGCCGTCTGTTCGCCACACCTCGCGAATTGAAGGGGTGTCACACGACTGCAGAATGGCGTCGGCCTCGTTGCATCTTGCTTCGAGCGACCGTTTGCTTCACAGCATCGTTCTGTGGCAAGTTTTATGGAGCAACAGCCTTCAAGGACTGATGGCGCATCAGAGCCACGACAGCGGATTCCGTACGCGCCCAATTGTGCATCATCCAGCGTATGTACGAAGCAACAAGTTTCGCGAGACGGCCACCAGCGAAAATTGAACGCACCTGCGCACCCGCAGCACCACACAGAGATACGATTTACCAACAAGGAGCGTGCGCAAATCCAAAGCTCTGGAACGTGCAACAGGTCCACACACCTTTGTACCGAGCGACGCCAAAGGCGGGGCGTGCGGACCGCCGAGCCGGGCAACGGTGGGACATGCGGTGTGCGCAGACCGGCGGGCTACTAGCACGGCTAGCGTGCAATGACGGAATGGGGCCGGTGCGCCAGAGCGGCGTCTGGAAGGGCGGCAGTGAGAGGCCTCGATCGATGCGGTGGGGGGGATGGGGTGGAATCGGGTTGAAGGTCGACGTGGGAGAGGTATATGGTGGAGAAAGTTGACATGGCATGGAGCTTTTGTCGGAATGGGGAAAGTGAATCAGGATGCAAAGTAGCTGTTGTTACTTGACCAAGCTTCACATCCCGAAGTTACTGTGTATCGATCTTGCTACCGCCCTTCAAAGCGCTCAAATGTGATTGTGCAGAAGGTTGTCGTCGGGCAGTCCTCCGTCCTCAAACTCTTTGCAACACCGCTCGCCCGCCCCTCGAGAGCACTTTGCCGATTCTGATGCAGCGGTCGGGCTGGCTACGCCGTCTTGCATTTGGTGCTCTCGGAGCTCATCGCAAGAGGCCGAGACATGCACGCGTGGGCTGCAGCGTATGCGGTGGCAGGCATCGATAAATTGCTTAGGAGCTTTAAGATGAGAACTCATGACTGCCACGACAACACACCTTCTTCTGGGGCTGATGCCTGACGCACCTGCTATCGTCTCTGTCGCTCTGCAGCGTCGCCTTGCCTTTGACATGCTGGCTCCTCTCTATGCAGTGCCTCCCTGATACTTTCTGAAAAACCGCGTTTGCTTCGGACGTGGCCCTCCGGCACACAGCGGTGCGAGGTGAAGTAATAGCTTCAGCTTGTTAGAGCAGGCGGCTCGGATTTGGTGTTCTGGGACCGACCGCAGCTCACTTTCTCTGCACACCAGCTCCGAGTCTACGTCGGCAGCGTGGGCAATCGTGTCAAGCTCGGCGGCGGCAAATCGTGCCTGAAAGTTTTTAGGACCGATGACTCCCAGACCAACCACATGAGCCATGAAGCTTCTGGTCCAGACTTTGCTGAGCGCCTTGACCGTTCGAGCGAGTTGTCGAGATCGTCCATCGTCATCAGAACCTGTCAAAATAATTAGCAAACTGACCATGCTAACCCGTGAAAGCGACCCAAAGCGCACCTGATCTCATAACTCCCCGCCCGTGTCATATACCTCACCCACTTGACGCTAGAGTAGTTCGACTTCTCAAACACCTTCAAGTATCGCACAAGCAGACCACTGCTAGTAAACATCAACAGCGAGAATTGCATGCTCAACGGTGGCCGTGACCATGCTTTTTGTGTAGTCATGGCTGACAGCTGGGCTTCTGCGGAAAGCACAAACTCGCTTTGACCGGTGAAGCGCGCGATTCTCCACACAATGGCATTCTCCGAGGGCTCGTACTTTGCCTTGCCTTGCGAAGCGCGGTGTGTGGTCGACGCAGTGTTGAGCGGCGTGGGCACTTTGACCACCACGTTTGTCGCAAAGAGCTTGCTGCCGTAATTGGCACGGATCGCAATGCTGTACTCCACTTTCGTCTTGCCAACCTCGTTCACAATTGCGTGAACTTTGAAGGGAAGGTTGACATTCTCGGTCGCACGGTAGGTCATCAGCTGGAAGCTGCCATCTGGCGGGATGAAGGAAATGGTTCGATCGTTGGTAAAGGAGCCAAGGCGAACACATTGATGCAGGGAAACGTCTTCGAGAGTGACCGAACCGGCAGCCGCTTTGGAGGCCTTGTTGCCTGGTAGGTTGCCCATCTGGCCGCCATTGTAGCTCTCAAGACCAGCATCGCCGAGTGTGAGCCGGTCGTTTAGGCCGAATTTGCACTCGGGTGTGCCTGAGAGGTAGGCGCGCATGTCGATTGCGCCATTGACGTCGGCACGGAGAACCGTCCCTGAGGCGGAGACCAAGAGGTTGACGTCTTCGATAACATCGACGAAAGCTTCGTTCTTGCGGTACTTTATGTTGTCTCTTCTCCAGCTTAATGCACCTGTAGCTTGCATAGTGATTTTGCTGCTCTCCTCCAAAGCTCGTTCGCTCTTGACCCCTTCCGTGGTGATATACATCTTCAGGGTTTCCGTCTCCGTGTTCTGCGGATAACCAAAGTCGAGGATCTCGTCTAGCAATTCATAGACCATCACAAAGTTACTCTTTACAGCCTCCTCGTCGAATCGTCCAAAGTAGCTCTTGCCCAGACTGACAAGCTTGTACAGGAACTCGAAGACCAGCGCCGCGTTGACATTGCCTTTGGAAACGCCGACGATGTAGATGTTCTCGTTTTTGATGTGGCTGAAGGTCGTGCTCCCGAGAGTAAGAATGGGCGACCGAATCTGCGCGTTCGAAATGACCTGGATACGGAAGACGTCGGCGAGGCGCGGTCTCATGTCCTGACGAAAGGCGCGCATAATGAGCAGCTCGCCTTTCTGGTTGAAGAGTAGCACACCGGACAGCATGGTGAGTCTGGCGCACCCGGAGGTAACCTGTTTGATTGATGTGTTTCTCGTCTGAAGTCAATGTTTACGACCCTCGACGTCGCGAGTTTCGAGAAGCTCGCGCTTATAGAACAAGAGGGTCCAACGGGGAGCCCTGTCGCCTTAGTCAGCATTCAAGGTCGCGATCGCCCGATAACGCCCCGCGTGCGCGCGACCTTCTTCTCGCACTATTTGCCCAAGCCTGCGACATCTTCTCGTCAATCCATTACAGCCTTCGCGGGCCAAGGAGAATACTTATATATTGTGCACGTCCGCGCATCACAATACCGCCACCATGCCGAAAGCCGAAGCCGGGAGCACGAAGCAGATCGCCAACAAGATGAAGGCGAAGGGCCTCCAGCGTCTGCGCTGGTACTGCCAGATCTGCGAGAAGCAATGCCGCGACGAGAACGGCTTCAAGCAGCACACGCAGTCTGAGGGTCACGTACGCGCTATGCTGACGGTTGGCGAAGACCCGAAAAAGTACATCAACCAGTACAGCGAGCAGTTCAGGCGCGACTTCATCAACCTGCTGAAGACGAGTCACGGCGAGAAGAAAATACACTTGAATCAATTTTACCAGGAGTACATTCGGGATAAGGAGCATGTGCATATGAATGCGACAAAGTGGCCGAGCTTGACCGAGTTTGCGAAGTTTCTATCCAGGGAGGGGATCTGTCGCGTGGAGGAAGGAGAGAGAGGGCTGGAGGTGGCGTGGATTGACGACAGTGTGGCTGCAGTGCAAAGGCGGGAGGATATTCGTAAAGCGGAAAGGAGGATGAAGGGCGACGAGGATATGGAGGCAAAGCTGCTGGAGAGGCAGATTAACCGGGCGAGGGAGGAGGCGGAGAAGCGAGATCAGGAGCTAGAGAAAGAAAAGCCCAAGGAGACGACAGAAGAGTCTGCCAAGGAGCCTGTCAAGGTGTCATTCAATTTGGGTGGTAAGGTTGAGAAGAAGCGAGATGCGCCCAAAGACCAATTAGCAGATGCGCCGGTCGAAATTTCGACCTTCTCGTCTGCCGACAAGCCTGAGGACGGGACACCGAAAGAGGATGCGCCCAAAGAAGCCGCAGAGACCAACCCAAAAATGTCCCTCTCGCTTGGCGGCAAGCCCAAGCCTGCCAATCCTCTCATGAAGAAGGGAAATCCTCTCTTGAAGAAGAAGGAACCTGTGCCTGCCTTCCAGCAGGAAAAGAAGATGAGCAATGCTGAGAAGATTATGAGAGAGGAAATGGAAAGAAAGAGAAAGGCTGACGAGCGTGGACGAAGTGGAAAGAGGCAGCGGATGGAATGAGGTCGTCGTAAAAGTTGAGTGGTTCCGGCGGCAGGGCGTTAATGGACAGCAGTGTTTGCTTTTGAGCAGAGTTTGATGATACCCCTGAGTTTACGTTATGAAGATACGGAGGATATTCACCTCGATCGTTTGAGTGCGCTGTTCCCACGGTATCTAGGAACGCAAGGCGTACCGCATCCGAATTAACCGATCCTTGGAATCGATCTAAGACATCGACACCTATCTACCCAGGAGAACGGGAACCGAAAAGCTTCTCAAAATTGGGCTATTGACATTGTGTTGCGATTCAGCAGCTATGTGCAAGCCTTCATCGTCTCCTCGTCCCACCAAACCCAGTGCTCTCGTAACGACTGCTACTGGGCTCCGGACTGGTCCCCATCAAAGAGCCACCTCCATTGTGGCTGGACGAAGACGATCCACTTCCGCCTCCGGCGAGCCATGAGCCCATTCCCCCTCTGCCTCCGCGTCCCATTTGCTGCGACCCACGCTCTGTCGCCGTCCTCGAGCTCTCGCCGCTTCGATTACCCATCCAGTTGCCTGCTGCGTAGCCGGCCGCCCCTGCTGCCGCAGCACCGGCCCAACCTGGTTGCCATTGACCTGAGCCCCAAGGCGTACGTGACTGGGTCCGTCTGCTCGATTTTGGATTCGATCGACGAGGCTGAGAGTATCTTGGGGTGTATGGTGGGGGTGGATCGTCGTCGTCTGGACGGTCATCATAGCCGCCGCCGCCAAAACCGGGAAACTGGCCTCGATGCCATGGCTGTCGTCTGTTGGGGTTGAAGCGGTTGTAGATGCCGTTGCAAATTTGGGAGAGTATAATACCGGCAACCCCTGAAAACTTTGGGTCAGTCCACCTCTGGCTTGAAGGAATCGCTGGGACGACTCACCGAGAAAGACAGCCCAGAAAAGCACACTGAATCCCCAGCTGGCAATTTCCTGCCCTTTACTTCCGGGCGCCTCCCAGTCGCCTCTGCCATCGCTGATCCCGTACTTCTCCACCCCGGCGTCCGTCAAGATGAGCCGATACTCGACGCCACAGCTCCCCTTGAGGACGCGCTCGTCTTCCGGCGAAGCATAGCCCTCACAGACGACCTCGGTACTGCCCAATTTGAACTCTGGCGGCAGATCACCCTTGCAAGTCCACTCGATGTCCTCGTCGCCATAGGATGAGCCAGCGTTTGTGCATCGCAACGTGGGGACTTCGTAAAAGCCGCAGGCGTTGCCACCTACGCACATGAGTTGCGGGATTGGTGGACTGCGGCGAGAGCTCGTGAGGCGGTTGGCATGAAGTGTGAGACTGCGGACTGTCGAGAGCAGTATCGCATCCTTAGGTGAAGTGGCGCCGTAGGTAAGAATGGGTACAGGTAGGAGCAGGAGCGCGGTAGCGGTTTGGCGTAACATTGTGATCGTTATTGGTTGTAGGAGCCAGTCGTCGCGAAGACGAGGCGTCGATTGAAAGGCTACATCAGTTACTCGAAACTATCATCGCAACGATCGAAGGACAGTTGTCGCCTTCTCACGAATTGCGTGGCCGTCTTGGGTGGTGTGGCGTTCACGAGCGGCAGATAAAGCTACGGGCGCTTCCGAGCCATCGCCGAGACGCCCGCCGGCGCCGCATCAGCTGCTGCTCCCGCCCCGGCGAATCCTACTCCCCGGGCATCGTCGTCACACTTCACCCACCACCGGCCACCTCACTGCGCCTCCTACCGCGACTGCGATACATCGATAGCGCGTTCGACCTCACAATCACTCCGAGAAACCCTTCGAGGAGGTACCCAGCGGCCCTCACTACCCCTCGCTACCAGCGCGACTTAGCGCTCCCGACCGCAACCATGGTCAAGCCCGTCGTCTCCGCCTTCAACGCATGGACATGGTAACGAACCGCTCCACTTTTCTGCGAATGCAATATCGCGGTGAGAAGAGTAGCCGTGCTGACAAAAGGGCGCCATGCAGCATTGTCATCTCCATCGCGGCTATCATCATCCTCTCCGCCATCGGCAGCATGTTCGCGAATGGCAACCATAGCATGATGGGCAGCACGGAGGACCCCAAAGACGGGGGCAAGGTCGCTGCGGCTGTGTTCGGAGCCGTGGTGGTCTATGGCGTGCGTATACCCGGATCAAGAGAAAGCCTTTCAAGGGGACGGGGGGGCTTCATATGATGAGGCGAGAAGGCTTTGCGATGGTCATGCGCTAACGATTGCTGTGACAGATTTTCCTGCTCTTCTGCGGCTCACAGGCATTCCTACACTTCCGGCAGAGAGGAGGCGGCGAGATTGCGCTGCGTTAGAGGCAGATGGGGGAGATAATGCGCTGGGGCGCTTGAGCTTGCGAATTGCCTGGGTTTTGCAGTGAAACGCCGATCAAATCCAGGTAGGCGGGCAGCGTCTCGAGATTTGCGACTGGACCCGACATCTTGCGGAAGGGTTCGTGGGCGTTGCGGTGGATGATTTCTAAAGGGACAAGAACAGCGGCGTTCAGGAAGTATATCCTCGGGTGTGTGTATCAATCTTTCCTGTACAGCTGAACGTGACACATGAAGAGCTTTCAGTGTGCGACCTGCTACAGACAAGTCGTCCATGGAATCCGGTTGTTCGCGTCGTCTCTGGAAGGCGGCGTCGCCAACACTATCACTGCAGTTTACGCGAGTGAAGTCTAGCGGTCCAAGAGTACGGAAAGGGCGGACTGTTTGCTGGAAACGGGCTCCACATTTGAGAAATTCACACAAAGTAGGTCGCATAGGGCTGTCGCATGCCAGACTACAACACGTTCTCGAGACCAGAATATCGTAATACGAAGTTCGACGTACTAATACAACAGTCGGCACTGCCGTTCCTCGCCACCCAAAAGCCCGCTTTCTATTCTTCATCAAGGCGCATGCGCTCGGCCAGGATGCCCACGGACAGCAAACCCCACGCACTGGGTATCGAGAAGTGGACTTTCGCGCTCCGACCTGTGGCTATGAACTCAGTCTTCATGGCAGACGCTGAATATGCGTGACACGCATATCACTCCGTCCCGTGGCCTCTTCAACATTCTCTCACGGTCCACACTCGCCGCAGTAAGCATCATGTCAGGACGATGTTCATGTGATCGCCGTTGCCGAAAGCCCGTCCGCAGCTCGGACACTTGCGGCTGCGATTCGAGATCAGATCTTTGACGCAGCCAGAACAGAAGACGTGGCCGCAGAGTTTGATGACTGTGTTGCGAATGTTGGCGTTGCAGACGGGGCATATGGCGACTTTCTGTTGCGCGAGTCAGTCAGTAAACGCTGCCAAGAAATGAAAAGGGTAGGAGAAACGCACTCTCCAGTCAGCCGCGGATGAGTTCTCACTGCTGTTCGAAGCCTTGGCCTTCTTGAGTGTCTCGTACTGCTTCCTGGTGTCTTCAACGCGGATTTTGCACTTTTCAAGCTCCGCTTCTGCCTCCCTCTTCGCTTTCCCGGCCGAGAGTGCCTCGCGATCCTTGGTGCTCACCAGGGCCCTCATCTCTTCGACCTGCTTCTTCAGACCCTCGATCGAGAGACTCGACTCCTTCTGCTTCTGCTCCAGTGTGCGGTGCTGTCCTTCCAGCTTGACAGCATTCTCTTTTGCTTCAGCGATTTGCCGCTCGAGGTTTGATACGAGTTCGCGAGATTTGCCTTCGGTCTCTTTGAGCTGAGAGACTATCTCGCTGGACCGTGCGTTTTGCGACTTCAGTGACCGAAGCTCGTTACCTTGCATATCGCGGACCTTGAGGGTCTGATAGTACCGTTGCTCCGCTTTGGTCTTTTCCGCGGTCAAGCGCGCGATCTGCTCTTCCCATGTGGTGATCTCCTCGAGCTTCTTTGCCGCTTGTGCTTGCGCCTTCTTCCAGGCCGCTTCCATCGACGGCAGCTCGTTGCTGAGAAGTGTATACTGACTTTCCAGTGTCCGAAGTTTGGTGCGCAGAGTCTCGATATTCAGATCGTCAAGATTGCTGTCTGGTGGAGCAGAGTCGCCCAGTTTCAGTCGCGCACGTTCCAGCTCAGACTCCAAAGCCGATATCCTCGAGTCCCGCGCCGCTGCGAGCTCTTTGGCATTGTCCGCAGATGTGCTCCGATTTTCTTCAGCGGTTCTTCGGATGTTCAGTTCAATCGAGATCTCGTCTCGCGCACTGCGTATCCGGGCGACATCGTTTTCGGCTCTCGCGATTTGGGTCTCGATCTCCATGTTGTTGGTCCGGTGTTCCTCGTCCACAGCTGTCCTATATGCGGTGCGTTCTGCATGCATCTTTTGGGCATCCTCGCGCAACTGAATATTGGTCGCCTCAAGATCGTTGACGCGTTTAATCACATCCTCATATTGCGACTTCAAGGTCTTAAAAAGCGACGTTTCGGCGTAGTCGTCGTTCGAGAGGCTTGCGAGCTTGGTCCTGGCTGCGCTCAGGTCGTTCGTAAGGCGCGAGTTCTCGGACTCAATCTCGTCTAGCTGCGCCTTTTGCTTTTCGGCAACAGCCAAAGCCTCTCTCCGAGCGCTCTCGGCTTCTGTGCTCGAGATACCATTTTCCAATTCGCCGTTGACCTCAGACTTCTCTGGCTTTGGCGTCGAAGCCTTTTTGCTCGTTGAAGGCGAGGCAGCCTCGCCGTTACCGCCCATCATGGCCGCGCGCTCCAGCTTGAGGACTTGGGTGCTCTTAGCTCGGTCTAACTTCTTCTCTGCCATCATGTAGCGATAAGAAGCTTGTTCCAGTCGGTCGGATATTGACTCTTTGTCCTCGATAGCCTTTCGAAGATCGACGGCATGCTCTTTTTCGCGCGCAAGCAACTCGTTAAGCTGAGCCTTCATACTATCCACTTCCGGTGAGGCTGACGGCAAGCGGCTGAAGAGGTCCGATATGGCGCTCCGAATGCTATCTGAGCGTGTCTTGAGGTGCTCCGAGAAAAGCTCGTTGTTCTCGAACAGCAGAGCCGAGTTGTACATCTCTTCTCCTATTCGCAAGCTCAGCAATTGTTCTTAAGTGGAAGGTGTGAGGGCCGCATACCGGAGGCTGAGGACGAAGGTGGGCTGGGCAGGGACTGGGCCGCCATGATTCGGATCTCGTCGAGAAGCTGGGAGAACCAAGCATCGATGGTGCGCAAATGGTCATCATGGAATTGACACCTCTTTTGCAGGTCCTGTACCTTCTCTTCAGAGTCCTTCCTTTGCCGCTTGTACTCCTTCATCTGTCGCAGGATGGCATCCTTCTGGTAATTCTTTACGTCGTCCGCTGTCAGCTTTTGAGCACATTCCCGTGAGCGTGGAATGAAAAGTGTCAAGACACGTACCTCGACATCCTTCTCCTTCTCCGCGTCCATGCGCATTTGCTGGCCATTTTCATCCTTCACCAGCCGCTTGCGACTCGGCACAGTGTCTTCGGCGTCAGCAGCTAGAGAGCGTTTGCGATCCTCCATCTTGACCTGGTCGAAGGACTGGATCGCTGGCGCCTGGGCGGAAGTGGCACTCATTGAAACAGGCGACTCAGCAAAGAGTGCGCATGGCGCGAGTCCTCGAATCGATCACAAATAGCATGCAGTCGCGAGAGAATGCGCTTGTCGTTTGCAGTGATGATGCGGATGGGTTACAATGGTCGCAAGGGTGGAAAAGTGCGAAGAGACTGACTGGTGATGAGTAAGGAGGGAGTACAAAGTCGAACCCAGGTCCCATCGTGCCAAGTCGCTGCCCTCGGGACGGCTCGCTCTTTCCGCCCTCGTGAGGCGACTTGTCAAGGTCCGTGCACTGATGGTGGGGCTCACTACTTGCTCACTAAATTGATTCGCGTCACTCTACACGTCCATTCTCCCCCCACAATCCAATGCGTCCCGAGTAGCAAGGGCTCAGCAGCTCAATCACAATGTCAGGCCTGGTCAGCTCTGCCGTCGGTGGCAAGAAGGCCGCCCCCAAAGCACCCGCCCGTCGACGTCCCCCACCGCCGCAGAAGAAAGCGGCCCCACCGCCCGCAAGTGCTCCCACGACCGACGCCCCGCCATCCCCGCCGGCGACCCAGACCGCGACACAGGCCACGGACACGGACGCGTCTACGCGAGAGCTCCAGTCTTCCACGCGAGAGCCTCAAATTTCTGCACGAGACCCTCATCCGCCTCCCATCCCATTATCTGAGCCACAGCCTCAGCCAGCGCCTTCATCACAGCCTCCCCCAGAACAGCCCGGCTCGCCGCTCACCGACACTACTCGAGTCCAGCAACCTCCTTCACCTCCACCTACTCAAGCCAGCGCGCCCAACGAGCTTGCTCCGCCTCCTCAGGCCCGACAATCTTCGCAACTCGCACAACCCTCACAAGCTGAGCCAACTCAGCCCGCAGCCTCTCCTCGCTCGAACGAAGCTCTTCCCCAGTCATCGCACAATGCGTCGCTTCAAGTATCACCACCGCCGGCGGTCGAGTCTCATGCGCCGGAACGGTCCGCAGCTGAACGCGCAAGCCTAGATGCGGCAGTGTCAGAGCTCCAGTCAGAGGAGATCGAAAACACGGAGTCAACTTCCAGCGTCAATCAACCGCAAGACACTGCTTCGAGTCACGAAACGACGGGAGCCAACAAGAGAAAGCGAGCGGTTCCGGCAAAATCAAAGGCTCCGGCAAAGCGCGCGAAAAAGAACTCTACAGGGAGCAATTCTCTGGTCCAGGATAGTATAACTCGGGCGGACGGGCCGGCTGACGATCCTTCGCGACCCAATGCACAAGGTCAGACGGAGGCATCTACGCAAGAGCCAAGTGCAACAGCAAATCTCAGTCGCAAGCAAAAGCAGCCGGCAAGGAGGAAGCCAAGGCAGAAGTCGGCAGCCACAGTCATCAACTCGGACGATGAAGGGCAACAAGGCGAGGGCGACAACCAGCTGACGGCAAGTCAAAAGACAGGTCCAAAGCCCAGAAGGAATCGACGAAAAAAGACTATAGAGTCGTCCGCGCCATCGGTGACTGAACCCTCGTGCCCTGAGGGTGCTGGCGAAGAAGCTGGAAGCAATGGAGAGCCGACCGAAGAAGAAGAAGAAGAACAAGAAGAAGAGGATGGGGAGCCTGACCCTGAACTACATGAGATCGATCCAGAGCAAGTGACTATGTACCAACTGGGTCGCGATGCACCTCACGGCAAAACGTCCGAGCGCGGGCGGAAGATGGCCGAAATTGATTGGGTTGAAGTCGCTCGTAAGCAGCGAGAAGCAGTGGAGAAGCGAAATGAGCCCAGCAGAGACGCCGCAAATGCAGACGTAGGCGAGAGCAATGATGCACCTGACGGAGTGCAAACCCCGACCGAAGGTGTCGACGGCCCCGCCGAACAGCCCGAGCAAAGCGCAGGCGCGGACACCGAGGCCGCCAATGGGGAGGACGAAGGACCTCGATTCCGCGTCGTCAACGGTCAAATCGTCGCGGACGAAGACAGCATGATGATTGACCGTGACGCGCGCGCCCAGGCCGAGGCAGAAGCCGGCGATGCCGTCGAAGAAGAAACCGACCTGACCCGTCGCATCAATCGCACTACTTGGATCAACGAACGCCGCCGCGACCCTGCCGACCGCGTGCCGATGTGGAAGAGTAAGAGCGACCCCTGGAGCGAAGAGGATACCGATCGCTTCTACGACGCGCTCAAGTCCTTCGGCACCGACTTTTTCATCATCAGCAAGATGTTCCCGCCGCGCACACGCAAGCAGATCAAGCACAAGTTTGTGCGCGAGGAGAGGCTGGACCCGAAGCGTATCAATGCTGCGCTGTTGGGGCTGGACGTTGGCTCAAAGCCCGCTATGGATCTCAACACGTATGCGCAGACTGTGGGTCAGGACGTGGCGGACTTTGAGAAATACCGCGACGCAGAGCACGCGGACGAGGTCATCCGCGAGTCATGCCGTGAGAAGGAGGAGGAGTTGACCACGCTCCTGCGAACACAGCAGGAGGACGAGCGACAGCGGGTGGCGCACGAGGAGATGCATGGAAAGGGGCGGAAGGGAAAGAAGAAGGAAGGCGAAAGGGTTGGGCGGAAAAAGAAGGTCAAGAGCGGAGGCTTTGGTGGTGGTGGCGTGTGGGGTGGTGGTCCCCAAGACGATGGCGAGTGAAGGTAGGCAACTCTGGAGGTCGGCGAGGCTGACCGCTTAGATATACAGTAAGTATCTTGCAGAATCATGTTGGAGCTTTCTGGCCGAAGGCTACACTGCAGATTGCAGTGCGATGCCTGTTTTTACAACGCGTCGAGCGCGCTCAGGCACGACAACGCCCTATCTCTGGGCGGAAAGACAGTGAAGGCAAAGTGCGTCGCGCTGTGTAGACTGCTGCCTCATGTCGTGCTGAAAGAGGTCTTCCCTACCGAGGAAGGCAATCGCGAAAACCATGCTTGCCACTTGCAGCGCAGAAGCAGCCGAGCGGAGGCCTTCCAAGCGAGTACAAACACTCCCCTCGCCCCCACCCGTTCCGCCCCCTGCCTCCTCCCGCCGCCTCAGCTTCGCGCGCTACCCTGTTGGATGCTCGTGAAGAGCTCCACCAGTCCGCTCTTCCCTCACCACGGGAAGCAAGGCATGCTGCCGCGCTAGCCTCAGCTCCCGCAGCCTCCCCGGACTGATGGCCGGGTTCAGTGTTGCTGCAACGGCATGGCACTCCCTACAGGCCCGTACAGCATCTCATGCACTCTGTCTACCCTGCAGGAGAACTTGCGCTCCGATGTTCACCACATTGCCACGCTCCTCGGCGCCTCGACATCCCACTACTCGCTTGGTGCTCTCAACGTCCGAGCGTCGTGCAGAGCGCATTCCTGAAGATGACTCCCATCTGGTGCCCGAGCATTAGAGAAGACAAGCAGACTCCGCCAGCCGCAACCCTACTGCCTTTCTAGACGAGCCGCGTCGCAGCCCGCCTAGCGATACGAGGCTCATTGTCCATCTGCTTTGAGCCATAACACTTGAGCTCTGTCGGGTCTCCCGCCAGATTGACTGGACGGAGACGATGCTACTGCGCAGCGTGCCTCTCCATGTTCATAGAACGCCGTCTTCGAAACGGAGTCCGCAAGAGATCCGCTCTTCAAGTTGGTCTCGCGTGCCATGGTGTGCTTATCGCTTGCCTCGGAGCCGGAGACACACCTTGACACACCTTTTCGGGCTCCTCTACGGAGGCACGGCGTCCGAGCCTTCTACCGCCTCGTTCAGAAAGACTGACTCCATTCAGCACCTGCCCTGGTCAACTCCGCAGTGGTGCTGGCGCTGCGCACATGAAAGTAAGACGGCGCAGAAGGACCTTTTTGCACATCGACGGTCTGGCCAGCGGCTTGGATCCTTTCATTGAGGCTTATCTTCTCACTGCCTGTCCTTTGCCTGTCCCGTCACGAGATGCTTCATATCGTATCGTCGCTCGTCGAAGCATCGTTTGACAAAGGAAGGATCTCTGCACCGCGCTGTGTCTCGACGACATCAAATCAAAGCCCTGAATTACAGATGAGCGTGAGGGGCTTTGACAATCTACAGCACGACGGCTTCTGCACCCACCTCTGGCGTAGAATCTGCGCGCCTACCTTAATCTCATCGCCGCTCAGATCGCCGTAGAGACGGCAGACAGGAACTTACTGCGCGAACTTGTTTCCCGTAGCGAACAGGGGTGTGCCTGAGCTACCGTTTGGACGGCGCGTCGTCCACGGGTATACCTCCTATGTTTCCTCCTGAGAGGCTCAAATAAGCACGAATCGAGGGAAGAAAAGGGGAACACGAACTTCGACATGGCAAGAGAGAGCGGAGATACATGTAAACAGAACGCAATATGTTCAAAAGATCTAAATGCAGTAGTTGACCCGCGTGCTGAATGCCTCGCCTGTACCGTTATCCCAGACCATCGAGTGGATATCACCCAGTTTTTGAACCCGATCCACAACGCCATCGCTTTATCCAGATACACTGCACAAGCCTATACGACGCTCATTCCGTCTTACCCAAGCTCTGCAGGTTGACCAGTTCAAAGTACCGCCCACCCTTTGCAATCAGCTCGCGGTGCGTGCCCGCCTCGACGACCCGCCCTTGGTCGAACACGTAGATGATGTCCGCCTTCTGGATGGTGCTCAGCCGGTGAGCGACGGCGATGGTTGTGCGGCCCCTGGCCGCAGCATCGAGCGCCGCTTGCACAACCTTCTCGGACTCAGAGTCTAGCGCCGAGGTGGCCTCGTCGAGCAACAGAATCTTAGGGTCGCGCAGCAGGGCGCGCGCGATGGCGATGCGCTGCTTCTGCCCGCCCGACAGCATGCTGCCCTTGGACCCCACGACGGTATTGAAGCCATCCGGCAGCGAGAGGATGAAGTCGTAGATGTTGGCGTCGCGGCACGCGCGGTCGATGGTGGCGTTCGGCACGTCTTCGGGCTTCTTGTCGGCGCCGAGCAGAATATTCTCGCGGATGGTGCCCTGGTAGAGGGTGGGTTCCTGGCTCACGAGCGCGAGGTGGTTGCGGTAAGCGTTGATGTTGAGAGAGGAGATTTCGCGGCCGTCGACGTAGACGCCGCCTGCGAGGGGGTCGTAGAAGCGCTCGAGCAGACCGATGGTGGTGGATTTGCCGCAGCCAGAAGCGCCGACGAGGGCCACGTATTGGCCGGGCTGCACGGTAAGGTTCATGCCGCGGAGAACAGGCTGCTCGGGACGCGTGGGGTACCTAAAGTGGACATCGCGGAACTCGATAGAGCCTTCCATGGTGTCGACGGCGTGGCCGTCGCTGCTCCATGTGTCAATCAAAGGCTTTCGGTCGCGCAGGATTTGGAGCTCCGCAGCGGCGTGTTTGGCCTTGCCCATATCAGGCGCGAAAGAGAAGATGGTGCCGGCGGCCTGTGCGCCAAAGATGACCGCAGAGAAGCACAGGAAGAACTGGAACATGGTGTACTCGCCACGACCAATCAGGGTGCCACCGTACCAGAAGCCAAGGGCGATGCACAAGAACATGAAGCTCTGGGCAGCAGCGTACAAGCTAGAGCTTTGAAGGATAGACTTCAAGCTCTTCTGACCTTGTTCCATCAACTGGGCATGATAGTGCTGCCACACGTCGTCCTCGCGGGTGAGAGATGCGACCGTTCGAATGGCAGAGGTGGCTTCACAGGCGTAGGACGCGCTCTTCTCATATGCAAGCTTGGCACGAGCCTGGAACCGAGCGAGCATCCAAAAACGGAAGAAACCGCAGCCCAGCACGATGGGCACTGTTGCAATGCAAACCAGCGCAAGCTTCCAACCGACAGCCAAGGAAACGATGAAACCAGCGATGAGGGTGGTCGTTACTTGTAGAATGGTGCCCAGAGTCACTCCACTCATACCAGCAAGGTGGGTCGTCTCTGTACTGAGGAACGAAGTCAAAGCGCCAGCAGAGTTTTGTTCTTTATCGAAGAAGGAAATGTCCTGTCGAAGCATAATCCTGAAGGCCTGGTCGCGAGCGCGGTGGACCAAACGCTCAGAGCAAAAGGCAAAGAAGTAGCCCTGCCCTATCATGGAGCAAAGCTGCACCATAGCGAGCATGAAGTACATCCATGACCAAAAGTTCGCTTCGGATCGCAGCTCATCGTATTCCTCTGGCGGAAGTGAGAGCGCGGTGATAGATTTGGCAAAGAACACCGCTTGAACAGGGTTGCCTGCGCCTGAGATGATCGCACAGATTAGACCGGCAAGCATGAAGTGCCATTCCGATTTGTTGAAGGAGCCGACGACTCTGATGAGTTTCCAGAGAGAGTACTCAGGAGTCGTTTCCGCCGGCCTTTCTGCCAGGATTTTGCTCGAGGTGGATTTGCCCGTCTTTATGCGACCAAGTTCGAAGTCGTCGGGGTCAACATCAAGAGTATGTATCTTCTCGGCAGTGGGCGTTCTGGCAAGCACATTGCCATCCTTCTCGTCAAGCACGGAAACCTCATCTTCCTCAACTTCTCGCTTCTTCTCGCTCTCCTGCGCAATCCTCTGAGCTTCGACCAGGTTGTAGTAGGCAGCTTTTCTTTCGAGAAGCTCATCATGCCGTCCTTGTTCCATGATGCGGCCCTGACTCATAACCACAATGTTGTCTGCGTGCTTGATAGTACTGAGGCGATGGGCAATCACGATCGTAGTACGCCCTTCAGCGGCTTTGTCGAGGGCTGCTTGCACGACGCCTTCACTCTTCGTATCCAGAGCAGAAGTCGCCTCATCGAGTAGCAAGATTTTGGGGTCACTGACGATGGCGCGGGCAATCGCAATGCGCTGTTTCTGACCACCGCTGAGTAAAAATCCACGCTCCCCCACGTTGGTCTCGTAACCTTCAGGCAGCCCGCTGATAAAGTCGTGGGCGTTCGACATTCTGGCAGCATTTTCCACCAGTTCACGATTCTCATCCTCTGAGCAATGTTCGTATTTAGTACCGATTAGACCGTGAGCAATATTTCCGTATATCGTGGTAGCGAAGAGGGTCGGCTCTTGCGACACCAAGCTGATTTGCTGCCGCAGCCAGCGGAGGTTGAGATCTTGAACGCTGTAGCCATCAAGGAGCACTTCGCCACCGACGGGATCGTAAAACCTCTCCACGAGTCCAACGATGGTACTTTTTCCAGAACCCGAGGCGCCGACCAAAGCGGTGGTCTTGCCCGCCGGAACCACGAGGTCGACGTCTTCCATGACAACAACTTCAGGGCGAGATGGATATATGTGCTTGACGTGCTTGAGCTCGACAGTACCAGAAACATCCTCAGGTTTCTTACCCTCGTCAGACTGGGGATCCAAAGGCGAAATCCGATCAATGGTGGCAAAGATCTTCGCACTGGCAGCGACGCTGGTAGTGAAAGCCTGGACGTTCGGAGCAACTCCGCCGAGGGCGAAGGCGCCAATCATAATGGAGAGCAGGATAATTAGGACATCGGACAGGTCCATGCGACCTCCAACCAAGTAGCGGCTTCCTTGCCAGAAAGAGAGCGCATAGTTGAGGTAGACGTAGCACATGAGGAAGCCAATCATGGAGCCAGTGAGGGACTTCATCTTGAAACCGGCTTTCTCTGCGTTGGCAAGATGACGGTCGTACTCCTTTGCAAGCTTGTCTTGTGTCCCGAATGCAGTGGCGTTGCGAACGGAGCTGACCACTTCTTCTGCGACAGTCCCACCCTCGGCGTAGGAGGCGAGAGATGCCTTGTTGTACTTGACAATCACACCTCCCAAGGCGCCCATGGTAAGGACAATGGCGAACACGGTTGACGTGAGGATGAGGGTCAGTCTCCAGTACGTTACAAAACCGATGACGTAGGCAGTCACAAAGGTGGCGACGGCAGTCAATGTCAGACCAATCTTCTCGGAAATCCCATCCTGGACCAGGTTGGTGTCTGCGGTGATGCGAGTGGTAATCTCTCCAGCGCCCAAGCGGTCAAAATACGCAACGTTTTGTCGCATCACACTACCCAGGTAGTGCTCCCGGATCTTGGCAGAAATATGTTCTCCAGTGTAGATGAAACCCACTGTCGAGATGTAGATTGTGACAAACTCTCCAATGGCCAGATAGATGAAGTAAAGCACCATATGATTGACTGTACCTTGGAATTCGCCTTGAGAGACGTCGCCGTTGAAGAAACCCTGAACTATTCTCGGTCAGCCCTTTGCTAGAAGAACTTCTTTGCGAGGGTGGATACGCACATTGCCCAGCCAAGTTCCCAAATATGATCGTCTTTCCATAGTCAGCAAACAAATATAATCTTCGCTATGGCGATGTCCGGGAGCAGCGAAGACCTACCATGAGGGGCATCACCGCCCCCGCAGCAATGGCGCAAATGGCGCTTACAGCCATGATCCACCAGTCATTCGCCGTCGCATAGCGGAAAAGCAGTTTGTACGTGACAGGTATGGAGGGAATGTCGATCTGCCTCTTCAGAACCTGCCGCTCATGCTCGGGAAGGTGTGCGAAAGGGTCCTCTTCCTCCTTTGTATCATCCTTTTTTGCGGCCTTCTGAGCTGGTTTGATCTGTGGTGCGGGCTCTTGAGGCAGCTGGACAGGGAAAGGTGTCTGCCCGACCATGGCCTTCTCTTGATCTGCGTTGGGCGCATCATGATTCGAGTTGGCGTCGTTGCTCGAGCTGTCGGAGATTTGCTTCTCCTGCTCCAACGCGTGCGCCATTGTCGACAAACCGACGCGGTCGAGTCGGTAGAGAGCAGAGCGAAAGAGGAGTCGTGGCGCGTGGCCACTGTCGAGTTCGTTGATCAACAGACGTGGGTGGGGAAAGAGAAAAGAGCCTGAGGGCGTTCGCCGAATCTCCGAAGACGACGCAAAGGCAAACTGAATGCTATGGCGGGGGGGAAATGAAGAAGGGAGAGTGAGTCAATCGGGAGAGAAGAGAGACTGGAAGAAAGAAGGGTGAGTATTTAGAAGTATGCAAGACGGCGTGCCGTCCTGGCCGCGTACATACGGACTACGCTGCCCGCAAGGCCGCGATGAGGGAGTAGGGCCGGGGGACGGTGGTGAAGACAGGGTCCGGATGGTGGAAATCCCGAGGGGAGATCAAGCGGCCAAGGCGCTGAGATAACCTCCGGTCGCCGACGGGCTGCGGGGCGTGCGCGCGGGCGGGCTACCCTCAAGCCTGTCCACGGCACCAGCGCACTATTCCAGGGAGGCGATCATCCCATCTCTCGGCTAATCACAATATTTGCGTGGAAGGACAGTTGAGAAAGTGAGAGGTCGCCCGCGGTCCCGATCAAATTAGAATTGCTGTGACAGGCCGCTACAAGAGGTACCAGAGGAAGGGTTCGAGCTCGTTATATTAATGTCACGCAGCGCTGTCTGGCCGGCGGATTATTTTGTGAATGCAGAGAAGAAGCACTCCCTGTCTCCTTCGGCCCTCCTATGAGAAAGCGCTCCCACCGAACTGCAACTTACATCACTTATGACACCAACACTCAAGTATGCGCACACGGCGGTACGATTTCTGAGCCGCATTCTGGTTGACTGATGACGTACGCCCTCAACTCTCTTTCTCCCAGGACAACGCAGACGACAAGATTCTCTTTCTAGCCACCACGATATGTCGCACGAAATATAACGTTGCCATGTTCACCGGCAACACGTGAAATGTCCATTCCACTCTCCGGCCTCTACTACCATCTCGGGCTAGTCGCAGTCACTTCACTGCAGCCATTTCGAGATCATGGATCACAAGGGTTCGACCGTCCCCGTCGAGCTTCGAATCTCACACATCAGAGATCGAAGTGAGAGGAAAGCATTCGAAGTCTGTATGCAAACAGTCCGGCCAGTTTATTGCGCTTAACGACATTCGAGCCACCGCCGCCACGCGTCCAGATCTGGCTGGTCCTTGGGAGCGGCCAATTTTCAAGCTTTGCCGTAGCATTATACTTACTGCGTGGCTCACGCACGCCAACCTCGTCGTTTCAAAGAAGGCCTCGCTGCCATGTTGTCGCCCTCGACGTCTCAGGAACTCGTTTGCCGCAGAGCATGCCAGATGACATTGTTCATGTCATTCTCGAGCACAATGCCATGTTTGTGCCCCGGATCGATAGATCACGCACATCGTCTTGGCGTTGAACGTGGTCTGGTGGCTCCAGATCGGGAGGTCAAACAGCAAACACCTCCCGCCTGGCTAAGGCTTCCGCCTTGTCATCGGCAACAATCGCCCCTCCGGTTTCTTCCTTCCGTCGTGGCGCACTGATCTTCCCAAAAATGCCATGCTCGAACGGGTCTCGCTGATTTTGGGCAGTTCGAGCTGCGTCCTTGCTGATCAGCTCGCAGTCTACAAGTCTTTGCAAGAACTCTATAGTCCACTCCTGACACCTTCTGGTGTTTACCTAGGCTTTGATTAGCAGTGCATAGGCCGTCCACTTCGCAACCGAGACTCACCCCATCGATGGAGACTCGAATATTCTGCCTCATAGGCGGGGGTGTAAGAGGGGTGGCTTCGTATTCAACAGGTGTTCGAGGTGTACTCTCCTCTATGTATCCGGGGCTGCGCGGCTCATGTACCTCGGTGGAGATCACGTAGCCGAGATGTATGAGCGATCGCACATCGTCTGCTGACTTGCGATCGAAATTGCGTTACACTTGTAGTGAAACCCCAGCCATCATAGGCTCGCCTGCGACATGGATGATCGTTCCATGAGAGAGTGCCGTCTTGAATTCCTGCACGAAGGAAGCTTGGTCGTGGGATGCATTCCAGATGAATAGGCTGGAATGAGCGCTGTGACTGCTGCTTTTCCGGGACCTGGCGTGTTTAACTGAGCGAACGGCGATGATGAGAGAAAAGGGAAAGGAGCGTGGTGAAGAAATGGCGAATCTCACTAACCGATGGAGAAGAGACAACCTCGACCGCCGGGGGACTTATCCGTATAAGATGGCTGAGCAATGTGTTTCTTGCCAAGGTGAGAAGCTTTATAACGTCATGCAGCAGATATCCTGGAGTTTTCTTCTTCGAGGAATCGACGAACTCAGGTAGGACAGGAGATAAGATAGACTGTAAGTCCTGCTTGGCGGGAGGCCGATTGGCTTGTGCGACACCATAAATACCAAGGAAGTACTCCAAGGTTCGTCGGAGTGCGACGACGAAAGCCCCCAGCCCTGCCTTGTCGCAATCAATCCTCAAAGTACATGCTAGGACAGCCTCAAGATGAACGAATTGTCCAGGCGCCACTGGTGACCACAAGCATCACGCCAGCCAGAGGTTTGTTCTTTCAAGCCATACTGCGCCTCAATCCATGTTCGAAGTTACCATACCACCCGCCAAACTTTCCGCGTTCCTTTGATCTCTCCTTGCTTCCTTCACCGCCACTCTTTGTCTTTCACAGCTCATCGCGTGTCGAGAGCGGCTATATCATGTTCTTGCGCGCTGTCAAGATGTGTCGACAGCGAAGTGATCTCGACAGTCATGGCACCCTTCATGGATCTTGCGCTGTCACTTAGCATGTTCGCTCCCCAAGTTTACTCTTACACAATTACGTACACCATTACTTTGAGCTCGTCTTTCAGTATTGGCACAAGCACTCTTGAAGTGACCGGCGAGCCGACAAGCAGCCTCGTCCCCGTCTCTACCTCTCCGTCAGAGATCGAGACCTCAGCAGCTCTTCCGGCAGTCACCAACGACCCGAGCGAATGCGGCCCCAATGACTCGCTTTGCCCCTTCTGCAACAATGAAGCCATCTGGTACTGGAATCCTGATGGCACCGAAATCAACTTCAATGTCTACTGCGACACGGCTATTGTAGAGAGTGTCGATCTAGACTACAGCAGGCCCCAGGAAGAATTGTTACTAACGAATTGTATGAACGCGTGCGATGAGTCCGACGGCTGTTTGGGCGCTCTCATCACGAACGATGATGAAGGATATGTTTTGGTGCAAGAGGGCCCCTACAGCTTCCTCCGTGCTCCTGGGTAAATCTTCCTGGAAGTCACAGACGCTAATAGCACTGGTGCAACCCCGTCTTACTTCGACCCTGTGGCCCCCACTTCTCAATCGACGTCGAGGCATATGAACCTTACAACCGTTACCGACAGTTTGACATCCTGGTCCAAATCCCAGCTGGCACCGGCACCGGGGCTCTGGCACCAAACGCCACAACCAGCTCTCCAGCCAGTTTCACTACTACCACAGCACCCTATAGTAGCGCGACCGTAACGCCCGAGATCACAGCGAGCTCTACAGTGGGCACTGTTTCGGAGGACGCAACCACGTTGGAAAACATATCGACCGCAGATTCCCTCCCAAATTTGCATTCCATGAGCGATCACCTGCCCTTCATGGACGAGCAGCTCGTCCTTGACAGTTTCAAACAGACCTATCGGGTCTTCTGCGACTCTGTCCTCTACTCGGATGACCCCCACGCCTCGCGTCTGCGGCTGACACCACTGGAGTGCTTGGCCAGCTGTTCCAACCAAGCCTGGTGCGGGGGCAGCACCTGGTGGACCAAGGGTATCTGCGAGCTCGCTCGGGAAGAGGACGTCTTCGCTGTCGGCGACAACCCAGGTTTTACAGCGTTCTTGCCTTTCCCGCTCCAGCGCTCCAACGCCGACCTTTCCGTCGGCTGCTGAACCTATCGATTTACCACTTAGCACATTGCTGACTTTCTCAACCATCACCTCCACGCCGAGCGACGCCACCACGGAAAGCGCTTTGGCGAGAGAAAGTGGATCGGAAATCAGCTCGAAGATTTGAGGTGGTCGATCGGCAACGGAAGGGTGAAGTGCAAATGAGGAATGTGAAGGGCAGATACCACATCGCTTCCGGTACATGCACGTTAGAGAGACCATGGCACCCTCGGCGAATGGCTTGGAGGCGAGGCTCGCCAGAAAGGTGTTGGAGGTGATTGCAATATTCGTGTGGCAAATGCAGCTTATGACAACTCTCTGCGAAATCTGGAAGCACTTCTTGACCAGTCAGTGAATATGTGTGCTATCTATTTGCCACGTCAGGCTCTGTCCCTTCAGGTGAGGGAGTTATCTATATTCAATCTAGGCGCTTTGTCCAACCGTACACCGCGTACCTACCAGAACAACCTTTTGCGGGCACTTCCGCAGGGCTGCCATTGGCCAGGTTTCGACGTCTCTAACTACACCTTTCGGTGTACACCGTCTGCAAGCGACGTCTCAACATTCAACATCATGAAGCAGCGCCATACCTATCTCCTGCCTGATGTCAGCAGCGTTGACCCCGAGGAAATCTACTTGAGCGATTCGAGCTTTCAATTTGCCAAAGCTGGGCAAGCTGCAGAGGAATGGCGGCTCACACTAGGATACGAGTTACTGCCGGATGAGGTTGGTTGACGAGTTTATCTTCTCTCAAATGAAGTTTTGTTGCTGAGTCGGCATTTCAGCTTCAAGCACTTCTTCAAGATGTCCGAGCGCTTCACATCCGATACTCGTCTTCCGCCAACGGAGATCGAGTGTCCCCATTGGTTTCGCGCCTGCCGTCGGGCCTGCATGTCTTCCTCAACCCGCAAGAGAGCGAGGCAGATGTGCCAGTTTGCGATATCTTACGAGCGCTCAGCCTTTTTGGCGACGAAGACACCATCCTGAAATGCCACTCTCTAGGCGAGAGTTTCAGCACACCCGCCTCGTCATCTCACGACTCCATGTATCAATGGTACCAGTACTGGCCAATGAACTTCCATGTTGGCAGTTCTTTGCTGGCGCATGCGTGCAAGCATGCCTCGCCAGAAACGATCTCGCTGGATGCTTGTGAGGAGCAGGCACAGGAATTGGCGGATGCTGCGTATGCGGATCTGGACTTCGATCCTACTGCGCGGACGGCCACTCTGACCGCAATGTGGAATCATGCTCATGTAGAGGAAGGGAGCCTGGCGACTGAGCGAGCGTTGAGACCTTTGCAGAAACTGAGTAGCAATGACAAGTTGGAAGTCGGTGTGCTTGGTCCCGAGAGGGCGGGCCAAGTAGACGACCTGGCCCTTGGTGGATTCCTGGCCGTCGTGGGAGACGATGACAAACCACGTGCGTCGAAGCTCGCGAGCAGACTATGATATGTTGTACTAACTATTGCTTAGGTCCCACGCGCTTCTCTTTTCCGGCTCTCCACCACCCCCTGCAAGACAAGCCCCCAGCAACCTTCAGCGCATCGTTCCAGCAGCCCACAGGCCTCCACCCTAAATTGGATCTCAACCTACCTCGCCAGCACCTAGCTCTTCCTGAATATTCATGCACCCTGAACGCCTACCTGACACTTCCGTCAGCCCTCTTCATCGATCGCTATCAACTTGCCGACCCGCTCTTCCTCGAGTCGCAAAACCTGGTCGCCTTGCGCAGCCTCACCGGGGAACAGGACCTCGAAGCACCGGACTGGGTGGTGAAGCGCTGGGGCTCCGCCGCGCTGTTCGAGCTCGCCAAACCGCCCCTGGGAAGCGGCGAAGGAGACTGGACCGTCACCATTCCAACTCACCTGCGGTACCTCAACACTAGCCACTCGGACACCGCAGGTTCCGAGGACGGCAGGTCGACGGTACACATCCCTTGGCCAGTCCTCTTCTGGGCATGCGAAGCGGAAAGCGATCTCGAAAAGTCCATCAATCCTTTCAAAAGGCAGCATCTGGGTTATGACGGCCTATTTAACCCGAACACAGTTTTCCATCACATTGCGCCCACTTCGAATGCCACGAAGCTCGTGGAGGAGCTGCGCGTGCCGGTGTTGGACCCCGCGAACGGGAAATTGGTGCAGATGGGCACGCTCGTGGCAGTGGTCGTCGGGTTTGCGTGGGTGCTATGGCAGTTGGTTAGTGGGATGAAGACGCAGAAAGCGACTGCTGCGGCCGGGCGCAAGCGTGCATAGGTGGAGTAGGTGCTTGTGTTAGCTCACTTGGGGCGGTCGAAAGCTGCATGCAAAATGCAGGGACGTTCTCTCAAGCAGGCTTGAGACGAGATGCTGTCAGCTTATTTACGCGCGCGCATCGCGGTTGAGGAAGCGCAACGGCCATACAGGGACACGGGTCGCCCATGCAGTGCCACATCCTTTGGTGAAGTAGCGCAAGGCTTCTTGTATCAAGGCGAGTGTATACATTAATATTAGATCATGAAGCGCGTCCGTTTCGCGCATATTGCCCGGCTTCCCCACCCCTATTATCGCCATCATGATCCCCGTACAAAATCTCGCAAACGCCCCCAATGGGTATATCCATCACCGCATCCGTACCCTCAGTCCAAAGATTATTCCAATCGGGAGTCTCGCCCTCCTTGAATACGACGCTGCCGCTCTGTCTTCCTTCTTTTTTGCTTCCTTTTCCTCTCGTTTTCTTATCTTTCCCCCTTCCTTTAACCTCATGCTCCCTGTCCCCATACCCTACCCCTGCAATTGCTGCCGCTTCATCCACCAAAGCCTCCATCCTCCCTACTCCGACCGTCAGGTACCCAATATTGTACGATGCGAGCGCAACGTAGATATATACCACGAGCATCACCGTCCACGCGGGGATCGCCAGCGCCCACCATCGGTTCGGATAGTAGTAGATCCCCAGCTGGTGCAAGAACGGCGAGGGCAAGAATGCCCACAGCACGTAGCCGATGAAAACGAGGCTCGAGGTCAGGTAGAGCGTAAAGCCATAATATTCGTACGTGGGGACCTTGGGGCTCGCGCGTGGTAGCGGCTTAGAAGGGCGGAGGTAGGAGGACGGTAGCGCGCCGTTGGTGGGTGCGTGGGAGGGTACGGTGGAGTTTGGTGTTGTACTTCCCGCGGCATGGTGGGCAGCTTCGTCGCTTGAGTGATCTGGACTCGTAGGTCGAGAGTTGGCGGTGCTGAAGGTGGGGCGGAGGAGAGAGGTGAGAGAGGGCGATGGGGGAAGCGGCGTCGGAGGACGTCCGTAAAAGGGCGGCGCAAAGGTCGAGGGTGCGAGGTAGGTATGACTGCGCGAGTGATGGTGGTATATAGGGCGGGAGGGGAGGTTAGGGACCGAGCTGGCCTCTTCCGAGGAGTCGGAGTCTTTGGAGCCGGAGTCGTCAGGAGCCTTGCTGGATGGAGGTGGAAGGGGTATATCGGAGACGGAGGCAGATCTAGATGTGTCGCTGCCGTCCGGGGTGGTTCTGGTAGGGTAGAGGGCGGAGGTCGTGGCGGCGGAGGAATCGGTGCCTGTTGCGGATCGGAGGGACTTTAGGGTCGGCAGGTTTGGTGTAGAACGAGTATAGAGGCCGTTTGGCACCGACGGTGGCTTCTGCAGAGTGCCTCTGCTCTGCGGAGGCATGGCGAGGGTGACCGATGGGTCGTCGTTTCTGTGCGCTAGAAGGCTACATGGTGCCCTGGAGTGATCTCGAGTTCGGGAGCTACGTCAAGGATAGCACGGAGGTGGACGCGATGAAGTGCCTAAGGTTCTTTCGCCTCGATCAGTCAACGAGGCAACCTTCCACGACGACTGTTCCACGGGTGATGAAACGGCGATCACTAGATTGCGAACGACCATCGAAGCAATAGTAAATTGAGTATTGGACGAAGGCAATTCGAGACTCGGAGACATTGAGGTCTTTTGTTCACAAGGTCGCTTTTACTTCGTTTGCCTCTGCTCTTCACTGGCTCTTCACCAGCTCTCCACGCTCCTTTTTTGTTCGTTGCTTCGACCGCCCTCACATTCACGTTTTCACAAGGATCATTCGCAGTCAGCGCTTCGCAAGCTGAAACAACCCATCAGGTCTAACAGACACTTTCTAGTACCTATTGACGACGACCGCAAGAAGAATGAAAATTGCAATCCTCCAATCCTCCCCCAGATTGGGCCTTGTCGACGACAACGTTCGCCGCGCCGATGCATTGCTCGAAGCCGCCAACTTACCCCCAGACCTTGATCTGCTAGTGCTCCCCGAAATGGCTTTCTCAGGCTACAACTTCCCAAGCCTCGCGGCCATAACACCTTACCTCGAACCCACGAGCGCTGGGCCTTCGACTACCTGGGCGATTGCCACAGCGCGCCGCTTGCAATGTCATGTCATCGTAGGGTATCCAGAGATAATGGCTCTTGCCTCATCACACGATGGCACGGGCGGAGGTGCCAAGAACTACAACGCCACCATCATCGTCTCGCCCACTGGGGAGATCCTGCACACCTACCGCAAGGCCTTTCTCTACTATACCGATGCCACCTGGGCCTCGACACTCTACAACCCGCCCTCACTCTCGCCCTCGGAATCAGGACCTGAAGCAGAAACAAAAACTGCTTCCCCAGCCCAGCCACCCTTCCTCATACAGCCCGATTTCCCACTAGGCGCCCTCGGCCATGGCATCTGCATGGACATCAATCCGCACAATTTTACCGCACCATGGACAGCGTACGAGTTCGCCAACGCCATGGTGGCAAACAAAGCCAAGTTGGTCGTGCTAAGCATGGCGTGGCTCACGCGGCTGGAGGCTGAAGATGTTGAGGCTGCGCCCGGCGAGCCGGATATAGACACTGTGGCATACTGGCTTGAGCGATTTGTCCCGTTTCTGAAGGAAGAAGGGTATGAGGAGCGGTTAGTGGTTTTTGCCAACAGATGTGGGGTCGAAGGTGGGAGAGGGGAGTTGATTGGGGGCGTCGAGGTTGGAGATCAAGTCACTTATGCGGGTAGCTCGTGTGTGATGGGGTTTCAAGGCACAAATGTCAAGGTATACGATAGCA
Organism: Saxispiralis lemnorum; assembly: GCA_034509035.1. Classification (NCBI taxonomy): domain Eukaryota; kingdom Fungi; phylum Ascomycota; class Dothideomycetes; order Mycosphaerellales; family Aeminiaceae; genus Saxispiralis; species Saxispiralis lemnorum. The sequence goes on from JAWXCT010000001.1 coordinate 49,144, forward strand.
GGGAGGGTGGGGTGGGTTTCATGGGGAGAGGGGAGGAACGCGTGCTGGTAGTCGACACCAGTGCTGAGTCAAGATTTCTTGTGAAGCCCGGATAATCTGCGTTCTGTCCTGCAGTGAACGGAGTTTGAGACTTGCTCGAATTCGATGGTGGATATCGTGGGTGATTGTAGCGCAGTGTCTCTGGCGTAGCGATCGGGTCGTGGTTTTCTCGTGTTTGACACAGACGCAAAAATCGTCCTTGCATAGCATCATTGGGAGAAAGTGCAGAGCATGTTACGCCGTCTACTCCACCCCTAGGCGACCGCGCAGTATCTGCGAAGCGCACGCCGGAAGTCCTTGTCCTCGGTCATCTTTCCACCAGCAGCCGACTCCCACCTCACTCCGATCACTCCATATCCATCGGCGAGTGATCTAGATGCCGATCCTAGTCTTCCTCCAGTGCCTTCTTTTCGCGTTGTAGCTGTGCGGCCCAAATTAGCCCATGTCCCTTGCGAAGTTGTTCCTTCTCGTCGTTTCCTCGAGTTGTGCGGTCCTTACCGGATGGTGTTGCCGGTCCGCAGGCGTACCCATTGGGGAATTGGGCGATTCTGCTTCTGCGCTTTGGCAAGCTTTTGCTTCGTGCGGAAGGACTTGTGGGACTAGAGCAGGAGTGCGAGATCAGCAACAGTTCAGGATATCGTGGCAGCCGTATTTTCCGCAAGCCCGATGAAGAGACTCACAGGCATCTTGACGTGCGACGACCTTCGGTTGGTTTGCAAGTTATGGTGGAAGCTGGAGTGGTCGCGCGGGCTTGACGTCGCCGAGTGATGGAATTTGGAGGTGGACGCACACGCCAAGCCCGCACTTGACTCGCATGCTGCCAAGATTGCTCCAGCTGTCCTGAATACCACGTGACTAATGTAGGGTGTCTTCACAATAGACAATGGAAACGATAAGGTATGGTGCGGTCGATCTTCGTGAGCTCTCGACGAGCTCACGAGTACCTGAATGACAATGATCATATTATGTACGCCAAATTACTTCCAGCTGGCCAAGCCCTTCGTCCATGCTTTAGAATCAAGTACAACCACCAACGCCATCGCTCTCAAACAAAGAAGCACAGCATTCCTCTCGGGCCATCAGACTTCATGCCTGCTGACCAACTCGTACTCTTTTCTCGCACTCGTACGCCGCCAAAAGGGAAACCGAGATCTTATCAGCTCGGACTTCCATCTCGGGACATCGGGCGAGCCAGATTGTTTGAGCAGGATGCGGCGGTAGGAGAACCAGATGCAGAAGATCAAGGCGCCACCGAGTGTGAAGCCTAGGATTGTGAGGAAGAGCCAGTTGCGAGCCATCTGCGCGCATTGTTAGCCTTGCCTCCCCACATAGACCCGGGCGGTACAAAGGGCAGACTTACCCAGAAGATCAACTCCACATCAGCGCCGTGCCAGCTGTTCCCCAAATGATGGGTGAAGAAGCTCCATGGCTTCCCTTGATATTCATTACCGAAAAGAATCCTGATTTTTCCCGCCCCTTTATTCATCCCAGAGGCTGTCCAATGCCTCCAGACCACACTCAAGAACAGCGGCCCAGTACTCCCCATCACGGTTATGTAGGGTAAAAGCCAATTTCGGTCGTAGTCATCTAGAACCGCAATCACTCTCTTGAAAAACGGGTTCCCCGGCGCAGCGCCCATCGCGTCGTTGCTGATCCCCGTTGGTACTGTCTTGCGTACCCAGCCTGGGTAGTCCAACATCGGCTCCAACGAGCGGTTGCAGCCGTCGTCTAGATCAATGTAAATGCCGCCGAAGTGATAAAGAACAAAGTATCGAATGGAGTCCGCGCGCTGAATGGGGTAGGTGTATCCCTCAAAGGTCTCCGCAAACTCGGGGTACTCCTCGCGAATGAAGTGGAGCATTTTGGCGTCCGTCCACAGTTTGTACTCCCATCCTTCCGACTCTGGGTGCAGGTCGATACAACTTCTCTGCGCTTCCTGCCAGACGGGGGGAATGTTCTCGTCGATGTACGTCTGGTGTATAATCTTGGGGATGAGGTGGGCTTCTTTGCTTGGAGGAGCTGTGGAATTTATCGAAGGCAGCTCGGCGTAGGTGATCGCGTCGGCGGAGCCGGTGGTGAAGAGGAGGGTGATGAGAGTCCAGACCTGGTGCACGGCAAAGAGGAGGATGGAGGCGATGACCAGGGCGAAGAGGAGGACGCTGCGGCGCATGTTGCGACGTGCTGTGGGCTCGCACGTGGGTGTTGTTGTGCGGGGCGAGGTAAGGGATAGCGCGGTCGAAAGTATGTGCTATATGCTCGGAAGCTTTGGTCGCGAGGTCGTCGGATGGGTCAATCAAGGACGCAACCCCATGGTCTCGTATGTGAAAGGTAGCGGCGGGCGATCAAAGAAGGTGTCGAAAAGAAGGCAGCATAGGGAGCGTCGGCTAAAGGAAGGATTGGCGGGCGTCAGGCGAGCCAAGGTGTCGCCCGGGTGTGTGGGCGGACTGGGGGAGGAGGCAGTGCAAGGCTATAGCTCCTGGCCGTTTCTCCAGGAAATTAGCCCGCAAGATGGCAGACGGGTGGCAGGCGCCAGGGTCCTATGGCGGGTGCGCCCACGCGACGCGGCCGCGGCTGCGCCCGGCGCTGGCCCGCCTCGCTTTCTTTCCGAGGTCCGCCGTCACTGGAGAGCTCGCGCGTGCGCATGTCGACACACAAACACACTGGAAGACAGACTCACTATTCCGCCGACAGTCAGCAGCTTGTCAGCGGCGCACAGGAAACGACGGCATCGAAGTCAGCGCGCGTGCTCATACAACACATTCACTCCGCCCATCATGCCACCCAAACGCAAATCCGCCCGCACTGCCCAACCTCCTTCACAAAACCCGCAGTCCGACTACGACACCGACTCGGCCGCCATAACCGCATCCGCGATGGCGGCGACTCCGGCGCGCACCAATACGGAACTCAACTTACTTGTTCTTCGTCGCTACGAACCCACCGTCGAGCGCATCATCAGCATCGCACCCTTCGCTGTGGTCTACTTCTTTTCGCCCGATTCACAGCAATGGGAGAAGAGCGGAACGGAGGGCACGCTTTTTGTGTGCCAACTGGCTGCGGGGGAGGAGGAAAACGGGCGGCATGGGCCAACACGTTATTGTGTCGTGATCCTCAATCGAAAAAGCATGGACAATTTTACCGCCGAGTTGGTCTCCGGTGAAGACATTGAAATCACAGAGCAGTACGTGATTATGCAGATTACAGGGGAAGACGGACTGCCCGTCATCTACGGACTTTGGATCTTTTCCTCGGACTCACATGAGGGGACTGAGTTGACCAGCACGCGGGAGGTTGTGGCTGCAGCCATTCAGGAATGCGCAGTCCGTGCAGAGGAAGCAAGAGAGAGGGCCGAGCTCAATGGCAATGAGCACAGCAGCCACGTTTCCGAGCCTTCCTACAAGCTCGACGATGGGATGGAACGTGAGGTGCAGGCCGAGACTGCAGCATCCAATCAACCGCCAGCGACTACTGGACAACCCGTTGACTTAATGGCACTCTTTGGCAAACGACAGGGTGCAAACGAGGAGCAAACTCAGCCCCAGACGGCTTCATTCGATGGTGCTGCTCCGCTCAGGCCACAGCCTGCTCCTCCCCAACAGCAGCCTCAATTGATGCCGACGGCCGACACCGACTTTTTCCGCTCGAAAAACAGCCCAGCAGCTCACTTACAGCAACAATCGCAACCACCGGCGCAGCAGAATGCCCTTCTCGATCTTTTTAAGAGCACAAAGATGAGCTGAAACATAGTCAAACGCCACCAAACTTGAGATCAGCCCTGTTGGAGGCTACACGGCAGCCAGACGCATAAGTACATCGCCCCTCAATCGCCGTTCACAGACGGTGTCGAGATCCTCCCATTCGCACTCCCCGCCATTCTCATGTTAGTGAGCTCCTTCATCATCTTGACCTGATCCCAACCCTCATTGATACCCCGCTTCAGCAACTCCTGCTCGCTTTCGGGCGCCATTCTTCCAGGACCTGGTGGTCGACAGTCCAAGTTAGTCGGGAACGGGTATCCCTCCGCCATGTTGCGGATCACGGATTCGACTTCGAGGCTCATGCCTTCAAACTCGTATTTTTGACGAAGCAGCGAATACGTCTTCTCGATTAACGGCGCCGAGTCGACCGTCTCCATTGTCTTTCCAAACGCGCTCGATACCTGTATCAGGTTCGCAGATCGCGAGAAATCTGCTGTGCGGTTCTCGCCCGCCGCGTGGAATAGCGCTGGCGAAAAGAATAATGCGTCGCCCTTCTTCAATGGCAGAGCGACATGATTTTCCTGAAAGAAGTCGATGAATTCTTGCCTCCGGTAAGCGCGAAAGCCATCACTAAACTTCTGACTGCGCGGAAGAAGCCTCGTCGGTCCACTCTCCAGCGGCATGTCGGTGTGCGCGACGGCGCCTTGCAATGTAAGCAGCGCGCTCAATTGATGTACGGCCTTGGGCCAGGCGACCACGTCGGCATCGGTCTGGAAGCCCAGACTAGTAATAATTTATCAGTATGAATGATCTTCTATGCCTAGAATCCGTTCTTTATGCTCGAGCGTCAAGGGTAAGCGCCAACTCACTGATAATCCCGGTGGCACATCTGCGCCTGACCGCCGGGCTTGACAACATTGACCTGGCTCGTCATCTTGTAACCGGGGCCCAGATAACTTTCGCACACTACCCGCCACCACGGGTTGCTCCAGTACTTTACAAAGCCTGTGGGGTCGCGTGCGCCATGCTTCTGGAACGAGTTCCAGATCCGCGAGTTTGCAGATGCGGGTGCGAAGTGGTCGCCTTTCTTTTCATTCCGTTGCTTCGCTGCGGCCGCTTCGTCTGCGATTATGGAATCGAAAGCTTTGTTTGCCGAATCGATGGTTTCTCCATGGGTGGACACTGGGAAAAAGGAGCGGAGGACGTAAGCACCAGGGCCATGTAGGAGGTTGTGATAGAGTTCATTTTGGAGAGCGTCGGCAGCCTTGGGATCTGTGGGCTGGAGCTTTGTGCAGTCGTAGATGGGAATGTTGGAGGATACACTGGTGGCAAGGGGATAGGTCTTGGGTAGTGTAGGTTGCGAGACGAGGTTCTTGAGATTCGAAAGGGAGGGACCCGTAGTAGTTGAGTAGCAGCGATGCTCAACACCAGGCATAGTGATGTTGGTGCCGTTCGTGTGCGGTAGTTGTTCCATCGTAAGAACTGTGTGGGATCGCAAACTGCTGTCGGCTGTACTCGATGACTTGATCCACGTTGTACGCCTTTCGATCCTCGTTAGCGGCCGGTCGTGCTTTTATATGTAGACACTTCTCGACCGACTTGATGCTCACTTTGGACGTTCCGCCGTTTCACAAGCCTTGTAACAGCCCCGCAGACCTGATGGGAAAAGTTGCCCGTTTGGATCGCACGTCTCAGAAGGGAAGTGCTGTCGGCTCCTGCCTCTTTGGGAGCTCCGCGCATCACGAACGCAGCGATGCATTTATACCAAGGGTATAGATATTGGCCTATCGTGGTTCGACGATTCGAGGTTATTACGTACTCGAACTCAAGTGAAATAGTGCTGCCCAGGTCGCGATATCGGCCAGGTTGAGTGTTGATGTAACACGCACAGCAAAATGAGCTGACAGGGCACACGCTTTTTCCGCCAAAAGGCAGGTTGGTAGCTCGATTTGTGGAATCACTGATTTGAATGTTTGAGAAGCCCATCACAACATTTATCCAAGCACCCGTTGTGTTGCATCAAAACTGCCGTGACCCTTCAGAACCCCAGGAAGGGTACTTGTGAAAGTGGCCGCGGGTACACCCCTTTCCCTCCACCATCCTCGCCTTTGCAAACATCACAGTACCGAGGCAAGGGACGTCGCTCAAAGGGGCAGACAATCTCAACCCCCCCCGAACCACCACATTTAGTGCGTGAGGACTTTTTGTGAAAGCCGGTGCAGTTCCTTGAGGAGTTGGCAGAGGCTCTTCGTCGTTTTCGACTGCCAACGTCACCGATGGTTCGTGAATACGGACTGGATTCCAGGCGAATATGGGCATCTTCTCATAATCAACTGGTGGCGCGCTCGGCTCTCGGTGCAAATCGTCCTTCCCCTTCGATCCTCCGGTGGCCACATCCCTGGAGTGCTCGAGACGCTTGGGATTTTAAGACCAAACGCGGCAACTGTCACATTTTCTCCACTCTTCTGTACCGCTTGCGACGTGTGAGTAATCTAGCGCTTTTATATCTGCGGTGGAGTATGTTTCAGATGGGAACGAATCGTGTGTGGGAACTTACCGTTGACGAGCCAGCATCCAATCTCAATGTCCCAGTCGTCCGGCTTCGAGAGCCTGTTCCACCCTAAGACCTCTTTGGGAATGTCGTCGTGGGAAAATGTCACATCCTTGTTTGTGGAGTGGGGAAGTACCCATCCTGGCTCGACGCAGCGCGCTGTGCACGTCGGAACTTTGCCCTCGAGCGTCTCGGCGATCTTGTACTTCGCCCGCCAGCCCCTCACGTGCCGCGCGAGGCCATCATGATTGAGGCGGCTGTTATCCTGGTTAGGAAGGGCAGAACTGGGCAGACTCAAAAGCGGCCCGAGCGCCGAATTCCTGGTGCGTCTCGCATCTTTGGCCATGGCGAATATCAGAGGCGCATACTTGGTTGCCCAGGCCATGTCTTGGACATGAATGTATGGAGGCCATACATGCCACCGCCGGAACGCTCGGGCTTGCTGCTGAAGTTTCTTGGGGCTCAACCATGGTGCTTTCGGAGCTCCTGTGAAAAACGAAATCGTTGTTCTACTCCGCAGTTGGTGCCCAGTCAATACAGTCTTCTTCTTCGGCTTGCCCTGGCTCTTGAGCGCCTTGTTGTTCTTATTGACAGCCCCCGTGGCCTTTTTACCTCCGCGCCAGACTTACTATTCGTACCTCTTGAAGGTTTCGCGGTATCAGCTTTGGTAAGAGGCCCAGTCTTGGCTTTAGTCGTTTTCGACTTCTTGGGCGAGCCGCCTTTCGCGATCGTTGATCGTCTGGGCGCCATTCTCGCCTCAAGCTACGTTAAGCAATTTTAGATGCTGATATGCTGGCTCATGTGAAGTTTTGAGTGATGTGCGGAAGAGCAGATGACCTAAAGACTCCTCTAAGTACAGCAAGGTATGAGGAAGCTGCCTTCGGAAAGCTCGTTTTCGTTCGTCCCGTTTTTGGTGGCGGCCGGTTTGCCAATCGAATGCTCTAGTGAAATAAAGAGCCTCCATTCTGGCTAGTCAAGCCGAACCCTGCACAAAGAGCAGTCGAGCTGTCAAACTGGCGAATCACACGCATTGGAGGGGTTTGTGGCCAGAATAGCAAATCATGCTTCTCCCTGAGCCACCTGGCGTATCAAGAGGTCACCATCAAAGCCCCGAAACGCAGTTCGATCGCACCACCATTTCTTGCACACTTCTCCCTCGATTTTCTGTGCTTGGGCAGGCGTCGAGAAACATCCTTCCGTCATACTTGCCGCTTTGCTCAGGCTATCTCCTGTCCCTCGTTCGAACGCTTCCCAATCCGCCCTCGGCACGGGAGAAGGACCACCCGTTCAAGCCCCCATTTCTAGATCGTCTACGATCTGCACCTTTACGCTCAGAGACTTCGTATCGGCGCATAGCTCCATCGCCTCCGTCGCCCGCTCCAGCGGAACCGTATGCGTGACCAGCTTGTCTAAATCCAGGATCCTGTTCTCCGTCAATGCGTTGATTCCTGCGGGCCACGTGTCCGAGTATCGGTTCGAGAACTTCAAGTCGATCTCGGCCAGAGACAAATGCATAAAAGGCAGATTGTTGATGACGCTCTTCCCCACGCCGATCACCATGACGGTGCCACTGCGCCGGCAGCTGAAGATGGACGTCACGATGCTGGACTCGACGCCTGTACACTCGAGCACTGTCGTCGGGGCCCTGTACTCGTTGGGCGAGGGTACGCTGGCGTCCATGTCACGAGATGCACAGCCGTAGAGCGCGCGGATCTCCTCGGCGCACTGCAGGGGGGCCTTGGCCGGGTCGATGCGGCAGGTCTTCACACCTGGCACGATTTTGGACGCGAAGGCGAGGCGCTGTGGGTCGATGTCTGTGATGCACAACGGCCACGCTCCAGAGGCTTTCGCGGATGCCAGGGCCATGAGGCCGATCGGGCCGGCGCCACATACAAGAGCTGGACGACCGATGCTCAGCGTGTTACACTGCTCAATGCCGTGCAGAACGACGGATAGCGGCTCCAACAGCGCGCCCTGCGTGAAAGTCATCGATTCCGGCATCTTGTGGCAGTATCGGGCGTCGTGGGTGAAGAAGCGGCGCGCCGTGCCCGGGAACGGACACACCCCAGCGAAGCGAACGGATTCGCATAGGTTGTACTTGCCCGCATCGCAGAGGAAGCAGTTGCGGCAGGGGATGCCAGGCTCGATAGAGACGCGGTCGCCTGGGCCTAAGTGGGCGACGGCGGAGCCGGTGGCGAGGACTATCCCGCTGGCTTCGTGCCCGAGGATGGAGTCGGTGTTGAAAATGAGGGGTCCTATGCTGCCGCGGTGCCAGAAGTGAATGTCGGAGCCGCACACGCCCGTGGCGCGGACGTGAATGAGGACTTCATGCGGAAGTGGCTCTGGGACGGGCGTGTCGCGTACCTCCAGGGTATGTTGGGGCGTTACAAACAGTGCCGGGTTGCCATATTTGGAGAGATGGCTGGGCACACTGGTGCGACCTGTTTCTTCTGCTTGTGCAATACTTGGAGCCATTGTTGTTGAAGCCTGTGTTGGCAGTAGTACTCGATGTCCTGTTTTGTGATCGAAAGCGGCAAAATGGGTCGCAAGAAATGGAACACAGGAGGAGAGGAAAGTAACAAGGCCAAGAGAAGAAGAACTTATTGACTCCTACCGTACCCTTCCGCGTGCATTCAGCGCCACAAGACAGCCATTGGCTGTCACGGTGGGCTGTCTGACAGACATCGACGTGGGCGAGACTCCACCGGGGAGTTGACCTGGAGGAAGAAAGCAACGAAACCCCACAACCTCTCCCGCGCGTCGTGGCAAGCACGTCTAAACAGGTCGAAGGGGCAAGCGGAAGCGCTCGGGCTTTCCGTCTCAATCCTCCAAAAGGGGTCCACTTTCTTGGCTTCAGAAGGCTTCGTCCTCTAACCTGAGCTCCATCCGATTTCGACTTCAGGGCAGCATGGCACTGCACTCGAGGACTGGTGCATTGGTGGACTAGCTACTACCACGGGGAGCTATGTGGGTTGCTGAGGCAGCAAGACTTTTAGCTGCGAGAGAGCGAGGTCGTAAATCATTTTCAGTGGACAGCACCAACTTGGATTGGAGAATGAGCAGCCTGTTAGAAGACAACTTTCCAACTACGGACACCGGTGTTACGACCAGCAACGAAAGCCCAAACCACAAGGTCAGCCATCCCTTCACCATTCTGCCACCCCACGATCATCCACCGTATCCTTCCGCACTCATGTCCTGAACTGCTAAGCTCAAGCAATGCTCGAATTTTCGCTCTTGCCAGAATCGCCGTAGAGCCCGCGCTTCCTTAGCTTGCGGCGCTTGACCGCCTTCCATGCCTCGACGAGCGACACGAACATGACTAAGCTGGCAAATACCAATCCCCACTCCCATGTCAAGCCTATGTGGCGGAAGACCTGCTTGTTGATGACCCGGATGTAGATGATCGGGAACGGCGTGATCACACCGACGGTTACAGCGTAGAAGAGGAAGCGGTTTTTGGTGATGGAGTAGAAGATGCTCAGGGCGCCGCGCTTCTCCTCAGGGTTCATGTTGAACAGGCCGCGCGTCAGATGTTTGGCTTCGAGCGCCATGATAGAGAGCAGGACGGTAAGGATGGCGTAGGCGGTACCACGCGCGCGGTAGGCAAGGTCGCAAGAGGGGTTGTAAGACTCGTTGCACTCGTACCCAAGGTCGCCGTTGCCAACGCCATAGACGACGATCACGTAGCTCACGAGGCAGAGGCATCCCATGAACGTTCCGTAGATGAACTTATCGACGATGAGCTCCTTGGTAAAGACGCCAGCTTTGAGCGAGTGCGGCGGGCGCGTCATGACGTCCGTCGACGCCTCTTCGAGGCCGAGACCAATGGCGAGGAATGAGGAGGTGATCAAGTTCGCCCAAAGAATTTCAATGGGCGACAACGGGAAGACCGAGACCCCATGCCTGTCCTGGAACGCTAGACCGATCAAGAGGAGGATTACTTGCGAGATGTTGGAAATGAGCAAGTGCAACAGGAACTTCTGAATGTTGTCGAAAAGACGACGACCTTCGCGGATCGCAGACACAATCGAGGCAAAGTTGTCGTCCGTGAGTACCATGTCGGCGGCTTCCTTGCTGACATCGCTACCGTTGAGGCCCATGGCCACACCAACATCGGCGCCCTTGAGAGCAGGGGAGTCGTTGACACCATCACCGGTCATGACGCAATAACGCTGACGTCGGTGTAGAGCGTGAAGCATGCGCAGCTTGGTAGTCGGACTGCAGCGAGCCAGAACGAAAGGTAGACTCTCCATTTTGTCGATGGCCTCGTCAGACAGCTTGTCGAACTCTTGCGCAGTCATGACAGCGCCTGCGGACGATGAGCCAGGAACGTGAGGGCCGAGGATGCCGATTTCACGTGCAATCGTGGTAGCGGTCTTAAGATGGTCACCAGTAAGCATGTGAACAGTGATACCTGCGATTTGACATTGACGGATAGCGCCAGCAGACTCAAGACGCGGCGGGTCATAGAGGCCGACCAAGCCAGCAAATTGCAGGTTCTGCTCGATGAAGTTGCGGTCGTTGACGAACTCGAGGTCGGACGCAGGAAGATCGCGGTAGCCCAAAGCCAGCACGCGAAGACCTTCAGACGCCATGGAATCGGCTTGGGCGAGGACCGTCTTCTTGTGAGCTTCGGACAGATCCATCAGATCCAGCAGAACTTCAGTTGCACCCTTGGTGTACGAGCGCAGCGTCTTGCCCTCGTTCTCCTGGTAGATGACGGACATACGCTTGATGGACGAATCGAAAGAATGCTCCGTCACCAGGCTCGAATTCCCACGGCCCAAAACATTTTGCTTGCCGTATCCGACGCGCATCGCCATCACATGAAGAGCAATCTCCGTGGGCTCGCCAGTCGCGGTCCATGTCTGGGAACCAGTTTCCGTGTTTGGCGGCAGAACACTTGAAAGATTGCAGAGAGAGATGGTCGTAAAGAATTTCTTCATCTCTGTGCTGAGACCCACGTCCGATTCTGAGATCTTCACCCCTCGTGCGCTGATGTCACCAGAAGTAGGATCGAACGGACCAGTCTCGTTGGCGACGTCGACGTTGTCTCCATTGGGGAGAAATGCCTTTCTGGCCAGCATCTTGCCTTGCGTGAGTGTGCCGGTCTTGTCAGAGCAGATGTTGGTCACACCGCCGACAGCCTCCAAAGCACCCATCTTTCTGACGATGACATTGCCCTTTGCCATAGCCTTTGATCCCACAGCCAGGACGATCGTCAGGACAGCGATGAGGGATTCCGGGATGACGGCGACTGCAACACAGATACCGTAAATGAGGGTCTCATTGTCGATATCCCAGACATTGGCCGAAAAGACAATGATGGCGAGAAGAATGGCCAGAGCGAACAAGAAGAGCGCGAACCAGGAGAGTTTCACCTGGAGGGGCGTGCCGATCAGCCCAAGCACACTCTTCAGAGAGTAGATGAACTTCTGCCAACCGCGCTTGTAGATCGGCTGGTCCTTGTCGGAGTCATCCTTCTTTGTTTTCAAGAGCTCGGCAATTTTTCCGATTTCGGTGTTCATCGCAGTGGCGACGACAATACCGTAACCTCTGCCGCGAGTCACTGTGGTCGAAGAGTAGGCGATGTTGACACGGTCACCAATAGGCAAGTCAATCTCGTTAAGATTCTTTTCGTGATCTTTGTTGCTGGGCTTCGATTCACCGGTGAGTAGGGCCTCGTCGGTGGCCAGGTTGATTGCGTTGACGAGGCGAATGTCGGCCGGAACGATGTCACCGACCGCAAGCTGGACAATGTCTCCTGGAACCAATTCGTCGGCCTTAATGGTCGAGAGCTTGCCACCCTCGCGGACGACCTTGCAGACGGGCGCGGCCATAGCGCGGAGTGACTGAATGGTCTGTTCGGCGCGGTAGTCCTGGAAGAATCCAACGACAATGTTGAGCAGGATGACGGCAGCGATGACACCACCTTCGATCCAGTCCGAAGTACCCAGACTGAGCGACATGGCGATCACGAGCACCAGGGTCAGGCTGTTGGACACCTGTCGGAGCAAGATCTGCCAGGCCGTGACGCCGCCGGACGTCTCGAGCTTGTTAGCGCCGTACTTGTCGAGGCGCGCTTTGGCCTCGGTGGCAGTCAGACCATTCCTGGGATCAATGTCAGCTTTGATGTCCCCGTTGAAGCGAAGCAGAACGTAAAGGCTTACTCGGTGTCGGTGACGAGCAGGCGGCCTACGTCACTATGGGTCAAGGTGTGCGCTTTCAGGTGAATGTCACTGGAGTCGTCACTGGCCTCTATGGGGATATTTTGCATGAAGCGAGTCTCGCCCTCCGACTTCTCAGTCAGATATCTGGACGAGCTCGCCTTTGGTATAGGTGGGGGGTCGTCGGCAGTGACGCCTTCATCAGAGGCCGCGAGCGACCCCGTGGGGCGAGAGGTGTTGCCGGCGTCGCCATGGTTTTTGACGGCATGCAGGGAGGCGGGATCTTCCATAAATAAGTGATGGGAGTCGACGCTGTCGTCTGGGAGGCGGGTATTGGGTGATTGTTGGAGTGAGTGTGGTACGGGGTTATTCGACAAGGAATTGGACGTGTGACTTGCTGATGAGTTCGAGGGGGAAGAGAGGGCGAAGCGGGCTGCTTTGTACTGCTCTGTACCTGCCTGGGCGGTCGTGAGATAGGTAGCAGTGTGGGGCCTGCGGCCGAATTGTGGAATCGGTCGCGGTCTGTCTTGGTGCTCTTGGTTGGTCTCGGCAGTCTGTAGGCGGAAGGTCGCACTACAGGGCCAGTGACGGGCGAGACGGACCTGAAGAGTAAAGTGTCCACGGCGATCCCCACCAGCTCCACGCAAATATCCTTTGTCGAGGGTTCATTCCGCTGTCATGGGCGACGCGTGAAATCATGGGCGGACAAAGAACATCGAGATATCCACAGAGCACGTGACGCTCACCCAGCTAAGACTTGCAGTTTCCAAGCTTGGCGAGCAATAGCGCAGGCTCAAGCGCGCTAACGCCCCACATCTCCCATGATCGCCACCTGCACGTGACCCAGTGACGATTCGCGCGTGGCTGCGAAGCCTCGTTACCCCGGAGAAGCTCTACCGGCGCCAATCACCGCTCCCGACCTTCTGGAAAATGATTCCCCCAGCCCGGCTAGCACATGTACTCCGCATCTCCCTAGACGCAGGTCAGACCATCCATGCGGACAAGCGAGTGTGCTAGCGATGCGTTGTACGCCAGAACGCGGCCTCGGAAGTCTCAGCCCTCATCCCCGGCGGATGAGGAGAACGTTAGCCGGTGGATGAAAGAGTGTCGGCAATCTCGAAACGGATCGCAGGGCGACCAGTCGCAGCGCTGACAGAGGATCAGCCAGACCATCAGTGAAGCCTTGCCGTCTTCACGGCTCGACTGTTTGCATGAAGAAGCGCAAGGCAGCCATAGCTTGTGACAACGTCGAATCAAGCCATCATGGACATTTTCGCACACGGCCAAGAAGAAAGGATGACGAGCCTCGATGAGCGCGGGGCCACGGTTCTGAGCAGATTGATCGGGCACGTCCAGACATCAGCAGCCGTTGTACACTCGCAAAAGCAGGTCCCTACACGCCTTCAAAATCGAACGCCTTCCCAACTGCTTTTCCCTTTCCATCAAACTGTACTCCCTCCTCCCCCAGCAACCGCCGTTTCTCACCCGCAAACTTGCCCTCCTCTCCCCAACCCCCTCCGAACCCCCCCAATGCCCCTCCAGCCGCCAGCACGCGGTGGCAAGGCACGTCCGGCGCGAAAGGGTTATTGCGCATCGCGCTCCCCACAGCACGTGCGCAAGTCTTGTGAGACGTGCGGGAGATATGCTCGGTGAGTGTGGCATACGTCGTCCAGCGGCCGCGGGGGATGGAGAGGAGGAGGCCGAGGGTCTGCTTGCGGAATGGTGAGAGAGAAGGGTGGGTTGAGATCCGGCGGCGGAAGTCGGAGATTTCTGAGTCGCTCTGAGGGTGGGTAGAGGCGTTGGCGAAGCGTGCTTCGGGTTTGGGCGGTGATGTCGTTGACGCTTGCGCTGTCGTGTTTGACGCTTCGGTATGAATTTGTGCAGGAGCCTCCGTCTTCGCCATAATATAAGAGTCAGGAGACGTGGGCGACGGCATGAAATACTTCGACACCGTCTCCTGCCTTCCCCCAGCACCACTCTTCCGGCTCTTCGCATCACGCCCCCTATCCTCCAGCTCAACCCCCTTCTTCCTCTTCCCCCTGACCTCCAAACTCCACTCATCCGCCTCCGCCAGCCCCACCTCCCCGCTCGCAATCCCCTCACCCATCTCAATCGCCGCCCGCAACTGCTCTGCCGACATGCTCTTCACGGCGGGCGCGCTCAGCGCCTCGCGCCAGGGGCGGTCGCGGCCCACGACGGCGTCGAGGATGATCCGCGCGAAGCAGTGGTCGTTGACGATGGGCCAGCGGGGCTGCGCGGGGTCGCGGGCGCGCGCGAGGGCGGGGAGCGTCTGGCTGGTGAGGTGGAGGTAGTGGGCGCGGAGGGAGGGGAGGGGGTCGTGAAAGGGCATGGATGAGGGAGTCGTTATTGCTCTTGTTTGTGTGTCGTTAGTTCGCGAGGCGAGTACCTTGAAGGTGAAGTAGAACGCGATGTCGTTGTGAAAGGGTGAGGTGCTGCGTCGAGTCTGGACAGCGCGTTGATGATCGCGTTGACGCGTTGAATTCGTGTTCGATGATGAAGATGTCATCGGGGCAACGAAAGCCTATCGAGAGCCGCCCTTTGCCGTGGACGCCTTGGTTTCATCAATCTAATTTTCAATTGCACATTAAGCCATCACCACAGTCTGAGCTGAGATACCAAGCCCTCACGTGGGATGCTGATAATCAGAGAGGGAGGACGGACACACATTAACGCGAAACCACCTGACTTGAGCCATACACACGCGCCTCCATTAAATGGGCCGTCACCCGAGTGGATTATGTCTACCTCTGCGCCGACGCCGTCCCCGCGTTGACGGGAAGCATCACGCCGGACAGCGCAAACCCGCCCGCATCATAACTCCACTCCATCTGGCCCTTCGCCTTCATCATGCGCCGTGAGAGTCGCTGGACCCGGGGGGTGCTAATCCATGCTGTTCAGTCCGTTCCGTCACCCGATCCACAGCGCGGCCGTGGTATCATGAGAGAAAGCAAGCAAAAAAGTGATCCATGAACCTCATCGAGATTCCCGTGACAGATTCCACTGGCGTCGCTTTTGCTATCGCCGGGCTGCTGCGCGGCGATGTTCGTGAAAAAAGGGGGGGTTGGCTATGGGTGTCCTCACCCTCTACCCTTCCGATTGTGGCAACAATGCACCGTCGCAAAATTTCTCCTGTCGAACGCTGCACGCCTTTCGCGGCAGTCTTAGTGACCAGGGCCTTTCCTGAACCTCAGCAGTTCGCTTAGACTGGCCAAGCTGCAGCCGTGCTGAAGAAAATCGTGCTTAATGAGCTCCTCAGCCGTGGCCCGGCTCTTGACGTCGACGCAGAGACAAACGCTTAGGAACGCCTTGAGATCTTTGCTGAGCTTTTCAGGCTTCTTCAAACGCGGCGTCCCGTTCGTCGCGATCAGATACAGCGCCTTGAGTGGCTCCTCGTTGAGGTAGGGCGGCTCAGACTCGATCATCTCGATCGCCATGATACCAAGAGACCAGATGTCGACCTTGCTGCCGTACTCCTTTTGCTTGACAACTTCTGGGGCCATCCAGTAGGGCGTGCCGACCATGGTGGCGCGTTTGCTGCGCTGCTCGGTGAGTTTGGCGCAGAAGCCGAAGTCGGTGATTTTGACGTTGCCCCGCGAAGAGAGGAGAACGTTGTCGGATTTGATGTCGCGGTGGATGATGTTTTGCTCGTGGAGGTGGCACAGCCCTTTGCATGTCTGTTTGAAAATTTGGTTAGCTTATGGATTGTACGTAGGGGGAGATGGTGGCTACTGACTTCGACGGAGATAGTGGCGATTTGGTCCTCGGTAATGCTTGCGTTGTTGTCGATCACGTCGGTCAACGCGCCACCCTCCATGAACTCCAACACCAGCCAGAGCTCGTACGTATCCTCTTGCAAAAAGGCGTCGAGAAAGTTCACTATGTTCTCGTGCCGGCTTTCCTTCATAACAATGATCTCATTGACAATGAGTTCCTTGCGTGGCTGGGATCTCAGATCCATCTGCTTGATCGCAACTTGCGCGCGAGCCCCGTACGTCCGGGTGAGCTCCTGGGCGGTCTTCGAAGGTGCGGTGTCGCGAATTCGCGCGACGTAAACGCTGCCCGACGCGCCCTGGCCGATCTTCTTCTGCTTGTTGTAGCTTTCGAGCGGATTGTCCAAGGATACGACAGCCTTCAAGCGCTCCATCACCTGGGCATCGGTCATGGCACTCATTCGCACGTCCTTCTCCTTCTGCTGCTTTTCTTGGGGTTCCTTCTTCGTGAGCATAGCCTCTGCTTGCTTCACAGGGTCTTTCGGCACACCCGTCGGCTGTTTCGTGGGCACATTGAGCGGCTTGACCTGCTGGCCTGACATGGCCTGTTGCTTCTGGTGCGAGCCCGCTCCCGAAGGCTTGCGCGTCAAAGGCTGGTTCTCCCGACCTTGATTCTGGTTGTTTGGTGGAGGCTGCTTTGCCCCGTAAGGAGAGGCGCCGTTAGCAGCTGGCTTCTTTGGGGCGTTAGCTGCTCCATTCTGTTGACCCGGAGGTGCCGGAGCAGGCCTGGAAGCTTGCAAATTCCTAATGGGCATCGCACCGCCAGGCTGACCGCCTTTGCTCGGTGAAGGCGCTGCAGGAGCGGGTCGTTGGGCGTTGTACCGCCCGTTCTGCTGCGACGGGCTCGCGTCTCTTGAGTCCGCGCTGTATCCGCCACCGATCTCTTGTTTGGCGAGCGGTGTGCGCGTTTTCGGCAACGAGTCATTGTATTCGCGGTCTTCCTGTTCTCGCCTCCTCTGTTCGTCTTCTGTGCGCCGCCTCTCGGAATCTGCTCGTCGCCGGTTCTCCTCCTGTCTGCGCCGGCGCTCTGTCTCCTCGTTCCTGGAGTCCATGTTTGGTGCCGTGTCAGCTCTTTTTGGAGCGCCATACGGATCTGAAGATGGGTATTGACTGGGCGTTGTAGTGCCGCTCTTGTTGCTCGCTTGAGTACTGGCGTAGCTGTCTTGGCGGTTGAACCCAGGGGGCTGTGGTCTTGGAGGAGCGACGCCGCTCCCAGCTGTGTACCCCAGTTGCTTCTCGCGATCCGGCTGAGCAGGTGGAGTGGGCGTAAGGGAGTGATAAGACTTGGGGTCGTCGGCACGAGGGGCGAGTTTGTCGGAGTAGAACTGCAGGACCTCCATTACGGCCTGAGGGTTCTTCTGCATGTCGTCCTTGGTGAGCGCCGACCCTTTCAGCAAGCGCTCCCATTCCACCGGCAAGCCCACGAACCCTCCAGTGACTGGGTCGAACCCAACGTGCACGCGATGAGAGAAACCAGTAGGGTGTGATACACCGCCCATGCTGGGGCAGCGGTCGTAGATGCTGTCCATCCACCCGTAAACGTCATTATCAGTGTCGAACTTGAGGATCCAGACTTTGTTTCCCTCCTTCGTGAGCTCGAGGCTGTAAGGGTAGCTGTCCGAGCGTGTCACGTTGGACACTTCCTTCAGCAGGATCGTGTGCGAAGTCTTGCTGGTGGTATTCGACTTGAGGAAATCCAGCTGCTTTTCTCGCAACACCAAGAAGCGCTCGTTCCAGAATGCCTTCATAAAGCCCGCGCCTTCCTCCTTGACTTTGGCCCAGCCATCCTTGACAACGGTGAGCTCATTCTGAACCGAGTCGAAGCCAAAACCTTTTGTGTTCTGCGCGGGCGAGTTAAGATTCGTGCCCGAGAGGTTGCGCATCTGGGGGTTGCCGTGCTGGTACACATTAGGGGTGAGGTTCAACTTCGGTTTGTCGGTGGGAGGACGAGGTGCGGGCCCAGGGTTCATGAACTGCTCGGGTCGGTACATGCTGTGAGAAGGTGTCAGTGGTCGCACTTCGTACTGTGTCGCCCGGCGCCCCGGCCAATGTCGCGCTGTTCCTCCACGCCGCGTTCCATGCCTCCAACCGAGCGCAAGCGTGAATAGAGAGGAATTGAAATGCGTCACCTACGGGTTGGTCTGCTGCGAGCCGGACATAGTGACGGCAGTCGCGCGATCGCACGGCGCGGGATGCGTCCTTGTGAGTCTTCTTGCGACCGGTTCTTTGCTATGCGCTCTTGTGCCGGGGAGGCGAAAGAGAGTAAGTAGGAGTGTTGTAGTCGGAGAGCGCCAGAGGCTTCGCACAGAGGGATGCCAAGGCGTGAACTTTCAACGAACTTGGTTGGCGCCGGGTGCGGAGACTCAGAGTCGGCAGCATGTAGGAGCGGAGCGGGCGGACAGTGAGGCTCTGTCTGTGCGACGTTGCGGCGCTATCAACGGAGCGGAGGAGCGGTTGGCGATGGCGGGCGGCTCGGGGAGGGTGAGGG
>JAWXCT010000002.1:27481-38150 GCA_034509035.1 Saxispiralis lemnorum
GGGTTATTGAGGGCTTTGGGAGGTTTGGGGGATGGGAATGGGGTTGGGGGTGGTTACATTTGGTTACGTGCACGGCGTGGCGGGCGAATCCCGCGCGCTTCCAGACGAGGCTCTTCTCTTTGGGGAGGAGCGGGGGTACCTCGCGGCTGATGAGCTTGTAGGAGACGGGCTTTTTGCTGTAGGGGTTGAGATTGTTGGTGTTGGCCATTTCCCAGGAGCGCGAGGTCTGGCCATCGTAGTCGCTTATGCCTTGCGCCATGGTGGCCAGCTTCGTCTTCTTTGCGTAGAAGGCATTACCGTAGAAGTTTTCTGTGCTGCCGACTGGAGCGTCGCTTGCCACTGCGTCGGCTTGGAAGACTGTATTGTCTGGGCCGTCGATGTTGGGATCTAGGCGTAGGCAGAAGAGGTGCTGGTGGTTGTGCGCGTTGACGCCAGGGTAGACTTCGGTGCCGTAGGGGGATGCGTCTTCGCCAGGGGCAAGGGCGTAGGTGTTCAGGATGCCAGTGAGCTTGATCTCGAGCTGGATGGTACCGTCTTGGTGCAGGATCCAGTAGACGCAGTACTCGTAGTTGGCGGCGGTGAAGACGTGGGAGATGATGAGTTTGCGCGCGCGGGTGACGGTGCATGATTCGTTGCGGAAGTCGGTGTGCTTGAACAAGATCCCGGCGTCCTCTTCATGGATGCAGATGGCGTTCTTGATCGTCTGAGGCTCGCCGGCGCGGTTGACAAAGTTTGCGTCCATGTAATGGATTGCGCCTTTGCAGTCGCAGCCTAGCGTGAGCGAGTTGGTCATGTAGCCGCCACCATACTCTCCTAGATCGAAAGCGTGCTTGCGTTGATGTGGGTGCTCAGGGTTGCCGTAAGGGACCACCATCTCAGCAAGAGACATGCGCCAGAAGACTGGCCGAACGGTGCCCTTGTCGTTGAAGCTGACGTGGGAGAGCACGATGCCTTCTCGGTAGTTGAAACCAATGTGGACGTTCCAGTTCTGCCACTTCAAAGTGCGTCCGTCGAGTGTGAAAGATACGCCCTCTGGCTGGGTGATATTGATTGGCTTCAAGTCTTGCCGGAACCCGCCTTGTGCTTTGATCGCGTCTGCGTGGTAGTTCGATGGAGGCGCAGTGTTCAAAGGCCGTCTCACTTTCGGTACGTCAATGTGAACTATCTGCTGCAAGTCGGCGTTGAAGATAGGACAGAAGTCAAGCGGGTAGGTGTACTGGCTGTCATCCGGGTGTGGCCGGTAGTACATCAGAGCCTGCTGTAGTCGAACATTCGATCCGAACCGCTCATCATATCCAATGGTCCAGGGGTCGCAGTACACCTTGTGCATGTCCTCCGGCGGAATGCCCACGATGCCGCACTGCTCAATGATCTTGGGATCTTTTCGCATCACCGTCTCCACCACGTTCAAATCCTCCATGGTGATCAGCGGCTGCACGCCCTCCGTGAGCTCCCATTTGACGATCTTGCCCTCTTGCAGGTCGACGAGCCCGTCGTAAACCTTGCTGCCCTTGCCAATGGCCACAACGTCGGCGATTCTGCTCGGTTTCGGGACGGTGTAGGGGGAGGCCACCCATCTTTGCATGTCTTGCTTTGGGGGCTCCCATAGTGTGACGGCATTGAAGAACAGATGTTTGTGCTCGCGCTTTACGATGGCGACGGCGACGGCGATCTCGTCGGTCGTGAGCGGGTCCAGGGGGTGGTGTTGGGCGACCTGGCCCGTGAGGTGGGAGGCCATCTGCTGGAGGCGTTCGAGGACCATGGCGGCGGCGGGCTCGCGGTCGAGAGCAGTGCTTGTGGTGCTCCTTGGCCTGGCCTATGGATAATGATGGAGAGGAAGTGGAGAAAGGAAAGAAACCGATGCAGCGAAACCGCGCCTACAATGGAAATACGCCCACCTTATGCTCGTGACCAGCGTCGTGGTCGCGCCTCGCAGTCCGCGCAGCAACTCAGAGCTCGCAGAGCTCATCCTGCTGGTTGCCCGATAAGACATGCGAGGTGTGCCGGCGGCATCTTTATCAGCGCTCGCATTCGACGCCGCACTCTTTATCCTGAAGGGGGAATTCGAGGCGAGTACTGTATGCTGCTGCCCTCGGGGTCGGCATCGCGACTCTTTGCCACTCGCGTAAGAGGGTTCGTATACGTCTCTGCGCAGCAATTTCAGCCAGTCGCCTCATGTTGTGGTGCTCGTCGTTTAGAATGTTGTCGTGGGGAGATTTGTCGCTGCCCAAACTATTACCACGACTTCTCTGCCCATGTCTGCGTGAGGCGATGAATTCGGTCATCGAGCTCTGGACAGATATCGCTGAGCGCGACAACTCATCAAGCATCGACAAACACGACAAGAAAGCGACGCTCGATTCAGTGGAGCATTTTCATTTCTCTCGGTAAAGACAGTGATTTCATCAGTAAAGACCGTATCCTCCCCCATACCCATCCCTCTCGCACACTCGCAGACATCGCCCTTAACACAACCATCCCGCCTCTTGTTCTCTGTTTTCCATCTTCCCACTTTTTTCCTTTTCCCCCTTTGCACCCAAGCTTAAAAAAAAAACTCGACACTCACTCCCTGAAGTCTCACCTCGCTCAACTCGCAGACTTTTCTGCTCGCAGAGGCGAGGCGAAACTCACGCATGGCAAGCTGCGCGAGCGTACGATGTGCTTAAGCCTCGCTCTTGCGGGTGAAAGAGGCAACAAAGATTGCCTGAGTGGGGACCTCCCAACTCGCAAAGAAAAGTGTCCTACCGCTCCTGGGCTGTGGTGCCCTGGTGTCGATTCGGCCAGGCAATACGCTGGCCCCTTTTGCTGTGAGGTTCTGAGCATCACGGTTCATTTGAAGTTCCGCTCGCTGTCTGGTGAAGATGTTCGGATAAGATGTTGGAGTATTATTGCTGTGGATTGAGGTTAAGATGTTGGGGTATGAGTGCTAGTGCTTGTGCTTCGCATGGATGTTGTCCATGCTTGGTCTGGGATCCCGCTTTTTGAGCTTGACGGGTGCTTTGGGGCATGCTGATGTATGATGCTTCAGATAACTATACTCGGAACCTTTTCTCTCGCTTCGAGCGAGCTGCTCCAGGTGATGCTGCCGCGCGCTCTACTCAGAGGTGCTGAAGTCGACGTCTGGCTCCTGGCGCTCGTACGCCTCCGAGTCGAACACCTCGTCCAGCTCCATGGACGGCATGGTGGTAGTGTGCTGGCCGCCAAAGCTGGACGGAGCGCTGGCTTCCTGGCTCGCGGACTGCCCGACGGAGCTGTTGAAGCTGCCGTTGAAGCTGAAGTCGTCGATTGTGGGTGTGATGGATGTGTTAGTGCTGGGGTGGGTGGTCATACCGTTGCTGTTGTTGCTGACGTTGGCGTTGGCGTAGGCCTGCGCGCTCATAAAGTTGAAATTGAAGTCGTTGTCGTGGTCGTGGTAGTCGGCCGGGGAAGTGGTGTACGTGAGGTCGCTGAGCTGGAAACCAGGGCTGTGAGACGGGCCCGATGAGTAGTTCCAGTCACCAGCGCCGGTGTAGGCGTTGGCCTGTGGGTGGAAGTTGTGCGTGTTCTGACCTAAGGCAGGCGAGTTCGCGGAAGCTTCGGGGTAGTTGGGCTGCATGTGGTTGGTGAAGCCGGTCATACTCACGGTGTTGACACCCAAGTTGCCGTAGTCGCCTTGGAGAGCAGCATTACCGTGGATGGAGAGCGGTGGCGACATTGTCGAATTGCTGGCGCGCTTCTCGACACTCTCAATATTGCGGTTCTTGAGGAACCCCTGGAAGATCATGTTCTTTCTGGGCGATGGGATCCTGCTCTTGCTCCTCCCCTTCTGGGCATTGGCTTTGACGGGCGTTTTTTGAGCCTTTTTGGTAAGCTGGCCCGGCGACTCTTTGGTGTTTCCAGAAGCTCTGGGTGTAGGGATGCGGGATTGTTGGTTCGGTTGCTGGTTGCTGGACGACGTCCAGAGCATGGAACTGGCCTGGGCACCGCCGTGCTGGCCAGGGCCATTGTACTGCGTCAAGCCGCCTGCCATCAGATCATCGAACTGCTGCGCGAATCCTTGACCTTGATTGTACTGGCCGGCCTGCTCGCGCTGGCCATCGTTGCGCTGGAAGAAAGGGTCGCTGAACTGGTCCGCTCCGTCTCCGAAAGGAAACACGGCTCCGCTGTCGGGAGTGACATGGTCCCAGTTGTTGTACGAGGCAGGCTGGTCTCCGGCCATCTGAGCCGTGCTCATGCTAGTGCCCGGCGACATCTGCGGCAGACCGTGGTGTTGCTTGCTGATGGTCACACCGCCCTGGTAGGAAGAAAAGCCGCTGTTGCCGCCATACGTCGCTGAGGCGTTCTCATGGTTTCCGTGAGGCATGATGGTGGAGTCAGAACCCTGGGTGGAGCGACGACTATAGGATGCCGACGAGATGGAACCCTGGTTCTGCGACACAGCGGGGACGGTGAACTGCGGCCGAGCACGCACGTCGTTAAGGATGCTTCGGGCGTCGTTCGAGCCTTCAGTGTGTCAGCCAAAAAGATATGCTTTGTTGGCCGCGGTGAGAAAGAAAGGGACTCACCAGACTTGCGGCCCTCGCCATCGTAGAAGTCGTCATCATCGTCGGTGTCCTGCCTCGCTTTGGATGCCTCATCGTCGGACTCCAGGTGCTCATTGTAGTCAACCTCTTCCGTGGTGCGCAGTTGCATTACCCTTCGCTTCTTGGTCGGAGTCTCGTCGTCCGAGCCAGTGCCTTCCTTCTTGACCAATTGCTGGGCGCGGCTGCGATTGCTTGAGAATTTGGTCTGCTTCGCAGACGGGGTGGTGCGCGACTTGTTCGACGCCACGCGCCCACCCGCCATCTTCTTCTTCGGCACCGCGCGCAACTTCGACGGAGTCTGCTGCTCAGCGTCGGACTCCGTGCTAGAAACGCTGTCCGGCACGACGACGCCTTGCGTCAACTTGTCCTTTGAGGCCGCTTCGTTCGGGCCACGCCACAACAGACCTTTGGCCTTCTTATGCTCTTCCGCCGTGGGTTTCTTGCTGCTGCTGCTGCCGCCCTTGAAACGCTCGCCAAGCGTCAAGTTGCCGGGGAGGGGGTGACCTTCGACCTCACGGAACTTGCGTACCTTTGCAATGTGCTGCTTGAGAGCTTCTCCGGTCATGCCTTTGGACACGAGGGTCGCGACCCTGTTCCACGGGATCTGGACGCCCGCCAGGTGGCAGGCCGACTCCACGCAGAGCAGGGCGAGCTGATCCATGTCGGCTGTAAAGTGTGAGCGAATGTTACCTCACGTGTATTGACAGAGGGGTGGAGTTCTTACGGTTCCAGCGCTGCAGCTTGCGCTGCTTGGAGTACGAAGCCCGACTGCGCTTCGAACCCGCCGGTTTGCCCTCCTCGTAGTCATCGTCGTCCGTCGAGGACGCCGTGAGCTTCGCGGGAGCGGTCTTTGGGGTCTTCGGCGGTTTGATATCGCCAGATATGACGGGGCTGGACTTTTTGGGGCTCATAATGAACTGGAGCTGTTTAGCGTATGCGGCAAGAAGATAATGCGGTTGACGCTTCGTAGTAGATGGGAAGGTTGGACGCTGTTCGTGTTCTAGATACCAATGCCACCTCTTCCAACGCCAACGGCCGTAATAGTCTTGGATGGCGGGGCTGCACTAACCTGGCGGTCGCGTGGACTTCGAACGACAGCAACACTTTTGGAAGAATCGCGAGAAACGTTCTTCTGAACGCGATAAGGGAGGCTAAAGCACACGCAAGAAAGACTGATGGTGGGGAGGGAAGACGAAGTGCAAGAAGTGGTAAAGAGAAGTGAAGAGAGAAGTCTGGAGGTGGAAAGGTTGGAAGGAGAGCAGGCTGTTGAAGTTGTTGCTGTTGTTATTGTGTTGTCACAAGCGCACGTACCACCTATCAGCTGACACCCAGATCGGCAGCCACAAGGCCAAGACAGGCAACGACGGCGGGGCTCGTAATACACAGGGGAAGGTCATCCATCAGGTGTTCATGCAAGTTAAATTGCGGGGAAGGGTCTGAGCAGGTTAATAGACGCACACGTGAATTCAAGGAGCGTGAGGGCATACCATTAGGGAAGCGGAAAGAATTCAACGTAGGGAAAGCAGAACTCACAGGTAAGAGCATGAAAAAAAGACAGTCATACTCATCACAGTCCATGGGAACTCCGCAAGGCTCTCCTTCCGCTATTTGTTCGTGATGAAGTGTTCTCCATGGTCGAGATGCGTAGACACTACGCCAGATGTCACCCCGGTTCTGCGCAGCTCATCGAGACTGACCTTCGCAAGCTCGCCGAGTAAGGCGAACGAGATGTTCATTCGAATGCGTTGGATTCCTCCTTCTTAATGCTCTCACTTGAGTCGTGCACAAATTCGTCATCGTCATCGTCCGCGTCCGCATCGTGAGAGACTGCTTTTGCCCCTTTGGCGTCTTTGTTCTTCTTCGTCGGGGTGCCCTCGTTTCCGTCAGTAGCGGCGGTGCGCTTCTTGGGAGTTTTCTTAGGATTAGCGCCTTGGTTCGCCTCGCCCGCCCTGACCAGGTGCATCAGCTTACTGCATAGACCGGACCTCAAGAATTGCTCGTACATGTCGCTTTTCTTCAGCTCAGCCTTGATCTTCTGAAGGCGCCTGGCAACGGCGATCGGGGTGCACCTTTGTTCATCGTTGCTGAGCATTTCCGCAACAGTGTTCTTGTCGACTTCGATGCTGTGATGCTTCAGGATGGCTAGAAACAGCTTGCGGTCTTGAGCAGCTGCGGGGGATCAGCGTTACTCTTGTTAGTGAAGGAGCTGTAAATCGCGTACCATCCCATCTGATTCCGCCTTTGCCGGCCATTTTTGCCGGTGTGAGCTGCAGGTGATGTGACTGTGCAAGTTGTGGTGGAGACGCCGCGATGTATGGAAAGGTTGAAGGAGGAGTACGAAAGGAAGCGGAAGTCGGGGCCGAACTTCATTTGGGCGTGGCATTAACCCTCTAGCTCACAAAACCGACACGTTGCAAAGAGATTCACCGCGTAATAGCCAGTGTACACATATTGACACCTTCTAGGCAACACAAGTGATGCCTACCTGCAATGAGTGTTACCGGTACCAGAGCAGTGGGCTCTGCCCGCATTGGACTTATAACAAACGGATCGGTCGACTTCTTTGCATGCTCGCCGGAGTGCATTGAACAACATTGATGGCCTCTCTCTTCACTACTGGGACCGCGGAGCGTCTAGGGTTAGCAGCCAGTCAGTCAAAAGGCGAACATGTGTCGGAGCAGTTGCTGCCACAATTGTCGGTCGGCGCGCTCTAACAACACGGGCACGGGTGGCCTGGAACTTTTTTCGTGCTTCATATTTGTCGTGCTCGTGGACAAAAGAGGCGCCCGAGGCATCGAATGGCAATTTGGTGTAGCGTGAATTGGCATGAACGAGGTGAGGTTGGGATGAGACGTGACGTCGGAGACAATGTGATTTCTATTGGGCACTCAGACCCGATGACAAGCGCCACAACGGCAGCTTTTGCCGGGAACACGCAAGTTCCTACCCTCTCCTCCGAGCAGCTCACTGCTGTCGCCGGAATCCGAACCGCTCAAGAGCTCAACTCTGAGAGATGAAAGCTGGCTTGCAGCGGTCAGAGATCATTCGTCCTGCTAAAAATTTAGCGAACTATCACACTTCTTCCAATAGGTAAGCTGAGGACATACGTCGCTTTCCTTCTTGCCCTTCTCCTTGAACGAGTCGGCCTCGTCGTCGTCATCATCATCGTCGTTCATCTCCTCTACCTTACGCTTCTTGGGAGTCGCTTTGGTTGCTTTTGTCTTCTTCTTGGGAGTCTCCTCTGCGTCTCCGTTGGCACGAGCAGCACCAGCGGTGCTCCCCGTGCCGAACTTTTCTTTCATGCGCCTGAACTTGATGGACCTGCTTTCATTAGTCAACGAGTCTTCCTCATACGGTGGTGTCTTCAGGGACTTACGCGGCGCCTTTGGATGGGATGCCGCACTCTTGAGCAACCTTTGCCCAGTCGATCTAGTTCCTGTCAGCACGTGCTGATGCGTAAGAGAGTCACGGAAGCTGGGTGACGTGCAGTGCCGCCGCTCGAGTTGTTGATGCAGCTAAAGAGGAACTGCTCGTTCGAGACCGTAGTCATGATGGCTCGGGATTGTGGCAGATGCGTATTGGAGATGTTATGTTTTCAAGAGAGTGATCAATGGAACGAGGAGCTGAGGTGTGGATGGTGTTGGTATTGAAAAGTGGGAGGGCTAAGTGAAGCGTTTGAAGGACACGGTCACCAGGCTGCCTCTTTTGCCACGCACGACAAACAGCGTCCATGTGTTCTCACGGAAGAGTTTATTTGCTACGAGGCCACCTAGGACCTCGACAGCGCGCAATTTGTATGATGCTGCGCGCTTGAGCTTTGAGTCTAAAGAGACTAAATTAAAACGGTTGACCTTTCGATCTTGCAACGGCTATAGCAAGGCCTTGTCCACCAAAGACCGTAGGCATCGAGCATCTCAATCAGACCGTTTTCGTAATGCTCCATTCTTCTTCCGACCCCACAAGCTGGACCTCACGTGCGCCTGTCTAACACGCGCAGCTCCTCCTTGCCCTTCGGCTCCTTGACACCCCCCTCCTCATCATCATCGTCCTTTCTCTCCCCGCTCTCCTCCTTCTTCACACCCTTCTTCCCCTTCCCTGCTCCGGCCTTCTTCGGCGTAGAGTTTTGATCCCGCTTCCGGACTTCTGCAAGCCCCCGTTCCAAGAAAGCTTGTTGCGGTTGATAGTGTTCCAACGAGCGCGCGCGACGCCGCCGTCCTTCATGCCCATTTCGGCGGCGATGGCGTCGGTGTCCAACTAGAGCGGTGGTGTGAGTATATGGGGGAATGAGGGGGGCGGAGCAAGGGAGAACAGCAGACCTGCAGGCTTCCTGCGTTGGCGTGCTTCAAAGCGCAGGCGATGAAGCGGAGCTCGTTATCGGCGAGCTGGGGCGTGTCGTCCTTAGGCGCCATGCTGGAAGGGAGCAGAGGGTTGATTGCTCGAGATGTTGGGCCGTGAACGATAAGATCGACGACCACCCGGGTGATGGTGCGTTGGTGATGTTGAACAAGCTTGGTGAGTGTCAAAGCGAAGAAAGATAAAATCAGAGAGGCTGTATTCCAACCTTTTAAGGCTTCAGGACTTAGCGCGGAATAGTGCTTCAGTCAAATACTACGGCAACTCGACCTCGATTGCTCCGGCAAAGGCCAGACACATATATCAGGCGCGAGAAACGGCCTCAGAGTACAAACGCTTCAATCGACGACGATAAACTAGCTCCTTGGATCAAACGAAACCGTTTGCGCAAGGAACATCTCAGGTACATTTAGCGTTGCCCTTCCGGCGATCCGCCTTGTCAGCCCGCTGCTAACAGCGCTCTCGGATCGTCATCAACCCAAATGATTGAGTCGACGCACGATCAATCCCACTCCCTCACTTGAACTGCGCCTCCTCTTCAACCTCCTCCTCCTTGATAGCCTTCTCAGCCGCCGCCGCAGCCTCGGCCTCCTTTTGCGCCTTCGTCTTGCGGCCCCTCTTCTTCTTAACCGGCGTCTGCGCCTCATCGGCCCCAACCTCACCCTCATCCCCCTCCTTGCCCGCCTTGTGAGCGCGTTTCTTTCCCGAGGTTGGGGGCGTCATGGCCGCGCTGCCGGCGGTAGCGGCTTCGCCGTCCTCACCGGTGTTAGTCGAGACGTTGGCGCCGGCCTTTTCGATCTTCTTGAGGATGTTGTGGACCGAGACGCGCATGCTCTGGGCGCTGGCGGAGCCGTATTCGGCCGCGGCCTTGTCCCAGTTGAGGGAGGTCTGTAGATGAAATTGAATCGTTAGCAGGAATCATAGGCGGGCGAAAGGGCGAGAAGGGCCGGGGAGGGGCAGCGGCATTTTGAGAGAGGCAGGTGTTTCGCAGGGCTGGCGTGGGGAGACCCGCCTTTTCGAGGTTGGAGTACAGCTGCAGGCAGGCGAGGCGCTTGTAGTCGCCCTCGGTGAGAACCTGGGAAGCGGTCTGGAAGGGAACGGCGATCATGTCGGGTGGTCTGATGGTGGTTGATTGTGTGTTGGGTGGTCTAAGCGAAATGTTCGACGGTCAATGTTGTGGCAAGGCTGAGTTTGGAAGAAAGAAGCAAAAGGGCCAAAGCAAAAAAGAGAGAGAGACTTGGGCAGGAGCGGCCAAGAAAGACCAAAATAAAAAATCACCCGAGGCTGGAGCCTTAGGACCGCATTATACGCTTAGACAGTCTCAAAAAAAGGCGTGACTCAATGTAAAACAATGTGACGTGCAGGAAGACAGGAGATAGCTCACTCAAGGGTCTCTTGATTCGAATGCTCAATAACACCACAAACGGCAGCAACGCCGCTCAGACAACGCGGCAACTGCTCCTGCTTGGCAATCTAGAGACACGCTCCCAACGGGAGCACGTTGCTCATCGTTGCAACCAAGACCAAGGTCGCAATAGACATTGAGCGGGCATGTCGTTGCAGCAAAACCACGGGAAGGCCCCTCATTCGTCCTCCTCGTTCTTGACCTCCGCATCCAGCTCTGCAAGAACAATTCGAGGTCAGCTCAAATTCCCAGTCATCAAACACATATCAAACAAAACTCACCGCCACACTTCTTCCCCTTCTTCTTCGGCGTCTTCTTCACCCTCCCCCCCTCCTCCCCCTCTCCCTCC
>JAWXCT010000190.1:0-29824 GCA_034509035.1 Saxispiralis lemnorum
CTGGCCCGCCCTCTCCCCCTCCCCCGAGATGCTTCCGCGCGGGGTAGACTCGATGCAGGGGCGGGCGCGGGCTGCTCTACGATGGGCTGCTCGGCGGGAGTGAAGTCATCGCTGAACAGGTCCTCTTCCGAACGCACGGGCATGGACTGGTCGACGGGCTCGACCTCGTCGTTGAACAAGTCATCTGGCGCCGCGGTCTGCGCGAAGGTTTCGAGACTCGAGACATCTGAAGGCAGAGGGGCGGGACCTGGCGAGAAGGTGGCGGCGGAGGCGGATAGCGCGGACGGTGGGTTGGAAGGACTCGCGACTGGTTCTGGAGGGTTTGGCTCGGGCTGTGTCGGAGTTGGGGTCTCGTCTGGTTTCTTGCTGTATTCTTCGGAAGGCTGCGGAGCCCACTTGCTTTGGTACATAATTGCAGATGGCTTTCGTGGGTGACACCGACGAGGCGTTGGTAATGTCCGCTGGTAATATGTCCGTGAAAGTGCGTAATGACGCGAGAGAACAACAGACCCTTGGCGGGCGATCGACGTGACGAGGGTGGGCAAGCTCGAGAGCTCAGACTTGGGATCGCCTGAGGGTGAAGGGGGTGCTAATAAGAGAAAGTCGTGTCGTGGCCATTGTTGGTTCAGGCTGAAAGATGCGCGCCTGGGATTGAAGAAGTTTGGCTATAATTTTGTCTTGCGAGCACGAGTCGTGTTAACCTCACCTGATGCTTCCTCGCGCTACTCGGCTCTACCTGACAGCCTTCCAAAGTCGTTACAATTCAAAGGTTTGGAGTGACTTGCTGTTTCAAGACGCTACAAGACACGAGGGTTGAAACGCGGTGCGAGTACAATCTCTCACTCTCTTTCATGTTCCACTGCCCTCTTGAATAAAAACATCACAGCATGGCTTCGGAAAAGCACTCCACAACCCCCCGGATCATACTCCACGGTGGTGCGGGCAACATCACCCCGTCCAACCTCCCACCCACAGTACAAGAAACTTATCGCACTGCCCTCACGTCCATCCTCCACGCCGCGCGTGCGCGACTCCTTCTCCCCAACAGCACAGCTCTAGACGTCGCCACCTACGCGGTAACCCAGCTTGAGAACAACCACCTCTTCAACGCGGGCCATGGCGCCGTCTTCACTACGCATGGGACCCACGAGCTGGAGGCTTCGGTCATGGTATCTCGGGGCTACCGCAAAAGGGGCGTTGGCTTGATGAAAGTCACGCGGGCGAAGAATCCGATCCTGTTGGCGAGAGAGATGTTGGTGCGCGGGGAAAAGGAGGGTGGGGGAGGGGCGCAGGGGCATCAGCAGCTGGAGGGGGAGACATGTGATCGCTTGGTTAGTGAGTGGGGGTTGGAGGAGGCGAGGCCAAGTTACTTTTGGACGCGAAAGAGGTGGGGGGAGCATAGGCTTAGGCTTGGATTGGATGATAATGCAAAAGACTACCTGAGAGATAAGAAAAGGGCGGATCAAGGGTGGGAAATTGGCGAAGAGGAGGTAGAGGCAGAGGAGAGCTGGGATGAGAAAGAGTATTTGCCGCAAGGCACTGTCGGGGCAGTGGTGATGGACAGCGCTGGGACAGTGTGTGTGGCTACATCTACCGGAGGCATCACGAATAAACTACCTGGCCGCATCGGTGATACCCCAACACTTGGAGCCGGATTCTGGGCGGAGGAATGGCAGGAGACGCACAACATTAGCCCGACCACATCAGCGCCGGCTCAACCTTCCGGTGAGAGCCTCGCAGCTATTTTCAGTGACTGTATCCCAGGCCTGTCCGGCTACGTGTCACTGCCTCCGCCGCCACCGGCGGAGGTTCAGCAAGTGAGACGGGTTCGGGCTGCAGCAATGTCTGGAACTGGCAACGGAGACTCGTTTCTTCGACTGTCTGCCATTCGGACGGCCGCTGCAATTGCAAGATTTTCTTCCACTGCCACTAACCACGTCACCTTGCAGGACGCTGTTACGCAGGTCGCCGGTCCCCAAGGAATGTTGCAACGGGCTGCTGAAGACAGATGGCATCAGACTGGCGAGGGCGAAGGGGGCATGATTGGCATTGAGATGGTTGAGGGACATGGCCGCATTGTCTATGACTTCAACTGCGGAGGTATGTTCAGGGTGTACATTGACGACGAGGGACAAACTAGATTTGGCGTGTTCAGGGGTAACGATGCATGGGTCTCTCGGATCCAATCCATGGATAACGATATGTCGCGAACGAAGTCGTCCACTACAAGTTGAAGCTTGAAGGCGAATGCGAAGTTGGATGGCCTTCATTCTCTCTACCCTTGAATGTTGATAAAGACCGACGTATCCGCAGTGTGCCAAAGCAATCACAATACGGCTTAGCCGGAACAAGGGTGAA
Source organism: Saxispiralis lemnorum (assembly GCA_034509035.1). Classification (NCBI taxonomy): domain Eukaryota; kingdom Fungi; phylum Ascomycota; class Dothideomycetes; order Mycosphaerellales; family Aeminiaceae; genus Saxispiralis; species Saxispiralis lemnorum. The sequence continues at coordinate 2,359 of JAWXCT010000190.1, forward strand.
TGAGGCGACTCCAAAGAAGCTCCCGGCTGAAGACTGAGGATGGAGGCCATCCTTTCTGTTGCTGTCGTTCCTAGCTGTTACCTGCCAAGAGGAACACCAAATGGGATCGTGGCGCGGCTGAGTTGTTTCACGTCTATAGCGGCCTCGAGACTTTTAGCGCAGAGGATTTCGCCATACAAAGCGCTACGAACTTCGCAGATTGATGATGATTGCGAGCACTGGTCGCGCCCGAGAAGTCTGCAGTGGAGCGTCTCGCGGGTGAAGACGCACTGGGAGCTGACGCGACACTAGAGCACTCCGCATGCGCGGCAAAAATGCCGAAAAGCCATAAAGTCTTTAGAGTTGACTCCTCAACGCAAGTTTGGTCAATTCGCCCAATACCTGGAGGAATACCATTCCTTTGGAAACCCCATGCGGACATCCTTGGCCAGTCCTTTGCGGCTATTCAATCAAGACAATCAGCCCGGCGTAAGAAGGCATTACTGCTGTGAGGACATGACTCGTGTCGTCCGGGGCTGCTCGAGAACTCTGCATAAACGGGAGACCTTCATTCAATCTTCATTGTAGTGTTTAACGCTCTATGGACCCCATATCAAGTAGAGCATACGGAGATTGAGATCACCATTCCGAGTGCATTTAATAGCGCAGATGTGGCAGGATTCAATTCCCCATGACAGAATCACCTGCACTGGTCTTGTTCTATTATTCTTCTCTTTTGTGCAACCTTCTTACCGTCATATTGTGCGTTAGGGATAAGGTCTTTCCTGACTCAGGCTCTCAAAACATACCTAACCGTCCCGACTCTCTACGTCTACCTTCTCTCTCAGCCGTCCATCTGGCTGCACACCTATCTGTCGTCATTATCTTAATCTCACTGCGTCACTAGTACAGAGAGATGGGAGGAACTCTGTGGCCGACTGGAATTGTTTTCGAGCATCTTGGACACAGGTGAGCGTCCTAGCTTAAGCTCCGACAGCATCCACCAGTCCCACTGTATAGAGACATCGCCGCGTATCCCTTGAGTCTTACTTTTCCCCCGCTACAGCAGTTCCTTCGGCATAGGCTGAGGGCAAGTTCTAGCAGATCCGTAACTCTCCTCAATCGTGAGAGGGCGGTTGCAAGCCCCTCTCGAGGCCCTTACACACTCCCCGCTCCTGGACACTAACAGCAGTTCTCCCAGTTTCTACATCTCGGTCGAAGTCATCAAGTCTCGGCGACTGCTCGACTCAGAATGCAATCTCGAAAAATACTTCACAGCCCATCTCAAGCAGTCCCCACTCTCCCCTCTTGTACCGACGAGCCAAGCAGAACGCCCGACATCTCCTCACTTGGCGCAGCAAACCTGAAGGAACCTGCCACGATATGCTACATAACTCACGGACCTACTAGTCTGCGAAGGGGAGGCAACAAGCCGGCTCAAGACCTCACTCATGCCGGCATAAACGGCTACTGCACGAGAAACGTGCAGACGTCCGGCCGATCTTCAGATGCTCTCTCCCGTACTCGCCTGGCTATCTGTACACACGTTCATATCTGTCTCGGCCTGTGTAATGACGGAATGTGCTGATAAGACACACCTGAAGACCTGCTGTCGTCACTGTCGCTGCCTGTCTATTTATGAGGTAGCGTCCAGGTAAGAACTGAGCTGCCACATCCCGAACTCCCAGCATGGCTCTCAAGTACATCTCTCTTCTCCCACTGGCGCTTGGGGCGTCAGTTCCCAGGAGCACGGACGGTCCAGCCTCTCCTGTCTCCTATGAAGGTTATCAGACCTTTCGCGTCAAGACGGACCATGTAGACGACGTGTTGGCGAAGCTGTCGGAGCTCGATGACCATGAGTTCTGGCAGACTGCGCAAGACCATATCGACATCTCCATTCCGGGCTTTGAGATCAACCGCTTCAAGGAAATGGCATTCGACTTCATCGAGATGCATCTTGATCTAGGAAAAGAAATTGACCTTGAGAAAATCTGGGACCATTACATTGGTGAGCATTCCGATGTCTCGAGAAAATTACATCCTGACACACGGTACAGGCACACATCAAGACGGCAAACTCCCGGATGACTCTTGGTTTGACAGCTACCATCCTTATGATGATCATATCACATTCTGGGAAGACTTGCATGCGGCATTTCCGAACAACTCGGAGTACCTTGTTGCTGGTCAAAGCTATGAGGGACGTGACATTTTTGGTAAGTGTCTTCAAGTGGCCTCGCAGGGTCTATTCTGACTGTTCTCTTCAGGCTACAAGTTCTTCGGCGACCAGCAGGGACCCTCAGTGGGCTCATCTTACGATAACAGCGGCGGGAAAGAAGCCGTGATCTGGCACGGTACTGTGCACGCACGAGTACGAAGCTCAAATGCAAACCCTCCCGTTGTGACCGGCTGACATGACTCCCAGGAATGTGAGAAGAGGCCTGAACGTGATGTTTACCTTGACGTAAACACAGTCAACTGATATCCAACAACAGGGATCAGCACCATGACCGTAGAGTACCTCGCATACAGTATGGTCGAGAACTATGGCTGCAAAGACTCTTTCTGGACCGACGTGCTCGATAGCTATGACTTCTACATCTTGCCGGTCGTCAATCCGGACGGATTTGTCTACTCACAAGAAGTTGATCGTTTGTGGCGCAAGAACCGCGCTCCCCCTCCACCGGACGCTGCAAATCAGACTTGCTTCGGGGTCGACATCAACCGCAACTGGCCTTTCCAGTGGTAAGTCTCACGTAACACATCGATCCCAAGCATGTCTCGCTGATATTTTCTCTTTCTTCTAAAAGGGGTGGAGGCGACGGTGGCGCCTCTTCTGACCCTTGCGAGCAGACTTACGCCGGCGAGAGTGCTGGCGATACCCCAGAAAATACCGCCATCCGCGGCCAGATGGCTGAAGTGACCGCGACGCAAGATCTCAAGCTGTACATCGACTTCCACTCATACAGCCAGCTGCTCATCTCGCCTTTCGGCTACACTTGCGATGAACTTCCGGAGACGAATGAGGAGATGGTTGGACTAGCCAACGCTACGGCAGCTGCCATTGAAGAGGCTTATGGCACAGAATATGTCACGGGGCCAGGCTGTCAGACACTTTACCAAGTATCGGGTGGTAGCAGGGACTACGTGTATGCAGAAGCGGGGGCGCAGTTCAGCTACACCATGGAGCTGAGGGACCAGGGGGAGTTTGGATTTGTGCTGCCGGCGAATCAGATTCGGCCTAATTGCGAGGAGGTGTTGGCGGGTATGGAGGTCATGTTGACCGAGATGTAAGGCCTAGAGCTTGCGTGATGTTACTGCAGTCACAATGCGCGTACGGCGACACAGTCACATGCTTGCCATCTAAGCAATGTTTGCTACTTCGTTCGCCTTCTCGACGCTTTACGTGTGAGGCCGAAAGTTTCTAATCAACCTACAATGTCTTCGAGCGGCGAAACATAGCTGACATGCTCCGGCCTCTCCTGCGTGGCTCCAAGCTGATTGGCTTGCTCGCAAAATCGTGCTCTGTGCAATCTCTCTCTCCCTGCTTTCAACCGCGCTACTCTAGCATGAGCTCCGTGAAGAAGTCCTCTACTGTCTTCCACCCAGCCTTGTCCATCGGTACGACACCACTCACATACTGATCTGGCCTGACAATGATCATACATCCTTCGTTCGTATTGACTTCCCGCTTCACGCAAAAGTCTCCGCCGCCGAAGCCATAGCTCTCCTCGTCCGTGAAAACTTTTTCGTAATCTCGGATGCCGAAGATTCCCTTTCGTGGGAACAATAAGGCTGGCATGGCTGTGATGTCTATGCCTTTACGACTCTGCGGCAAGATCGCGCGGACATCAAAAACAGAGTCAATGTCTGCATCTAATGGCGTGTACTTGCGCAGTACATTAGACAACAACCACTCACAAGTCTGTGCCAAGGGCGAGGAAGCCGACGATGGGTCATGATGGCAATCGCCAAACAGCAAGACCCGCCATCTTCCATCGGCTCTCATCTCATGGCCAAGTTGGACGGGCTTCGCATCAGCAAGCCGCAAAACCGGAGCCGAATGAAAGCGTGTGCCGATCTGGAAGCCTCGTGCTAGTTGTTGATATGACTGATCTTCCATAGTCAGAAGCCCAGGCTTATATCGCGTCTCTAGGCCGGCCATAAAGCGTCCTTGGCGAGTGAAGTATTCCTGAAAGACGGCAGGATCGATCGAGTCGCCTGATGATTCCTTACTGCCACTTTCTGATGCACATTGAGGTTTCGCAGCCGACAAACTGGATATCTCACGGTCGAAGTCGATTAGCTGCTTGGCGATATCCTGACGCTCGGCCGTGTAGGTGTGTAGTATCTTTGGATCAGCATTGCCGTGAAGCACAGTGGCAAGCTTCCAGCCTAGGTTGTAGCTGTCATTCATCGAGACATTCATCCCTTGCCCAGCTTTCGCAGAGTGCGTGTGGCAGGCATCCCCAGTTATGAAGACTCGCGGGTTGCATCGGCTTCTCAGCTCGGGTGCTACATCGTCGAAACGATCCGTAAGACGCTGCCCAACTTCGTAAACTGACCAGTAAGCCACGTGCTTGACTTCGAGTTGATATGGTCGGAAGATCTGCTTCGCACGCTCGATCACTGTTTCAAGGGTCACGTTTTTGCTGTTCGTTCTGTCATGCTTCTCTGCCTTTTCGAGAGAGATGTAGAAGCGAATCAAATATCCGCCTTCCCTTGGTATGATGACGATGGTGCCTTGCGAAGAATGGATAGTGCTCTTCAACCGCACGTCCGGGAAGTCTGTTACAACGAGAGCGTCCAGGACGCCCCATGCTTGATTCGCAAAGTTGCCCTTCATCTCGAGCCCCAGAGCCTGTCTGACTCCGCTTCTTGCCCCGTCACACCCAACAACATACTTCGCCTTAACGGTCTCCGTTTCGGCTTGCATCGGATCTGTCGATTTGTCAATCTCAACTTGCACCATTTCCCTCTCGTTGCTCGGAATATGAAGCGTTTTCATACTCCTGCCGTACGTGGTCTCCAGTCTGGTGGGACTCCATTTCATCTCTTCCTCCCACATCTCGTGCAATCGTGCTTGGTTCAAGATTATATGCGGCATCTCAGACAGGCCTTCCTCGGTATCTCGGATCCTGCCTGTCCGTCTGATACCTTTGGCATCCTCCGTTGGTGACCAGAACGTGGTCTCATTGACCCAGTAGGCCTCTTTCAGCGCCTTCTCTGCGAATCCAAACGCTTCAAAGATCTCGACGGTGCGGCATTGCAGCCCGTCCGCTTGGCCTTGTTGGAGAGGACCAGGCTTTGCGTCAATGATGCGCGTAGTGATGCTTGGGAACCGGGAGAGCTGGGTTGCGAGCAGAAGTCCTGCCGGTCCAGCGCCGATAATGAGGACGTCCACTTTGTCCGGTAGCGTCTGAACGTCCGGCTCTGTGTCTCCCTCGAATTCGAGCTTGCGGGGATCGCTGGAGCCTTTGAAGCCGTTCAAATGAAATTGCATAATGGTGAGATGAGGGAATGAAAGAAGGTTAGATAATGTGCTGATTCATGCTTCTTGATCCCTCAAAAAGGTGCGTGAATTGACACAGTGTTTTTGCATTAACAAGCCATCGAGGGACCGATGCGAGAGTTGCAATCTCGTTGGGCGATGTTGGAGAGAGGGGTAGCAGGTCCGGTGCATGTTCATGTTTCGGGAAATACAAGTGGGGAGAGCTCCACAACCAGAGCTTAAAGCGGGAAAGTCTTAAGCCTCATGAGAGGTTTGACAGCCGCGCAGTGACTGACCTACCTTGTTTGACAGAACAGAAACAAGAGATTGACTAAGCTTTGACAAAGTTTCGTATTCCGAGCAACACGACAGACACTCCGAGTAGCCCAACTTTTCTCGACAACGAGCTGCGGACTGGCGCCAACGGAGAGTAAAGCAAGTATACGACTGCTGTCTTCGATGCAGGAGAGGTGCTTTCTTGTTCCTCCTATCGCACAGGCGCTCTCGAACTGACATCAAGCTCACTGTGAATGCAACTTGTGTCTGGTCATTGCTGACCCCGATACTTCGCGCCCTCGAGCCCCCGATCTCTCCAAAGTCGAGCATGACGAAATTCAGCGGGACAGTCTCGACGTGGAGAAGTCTACTCTTCCCGCTTCTGTTTCTTTGAGTGGAGCGCATCCCCTCGAAGTCCGGCTGAAGCTGTCTGTGGCTTGATCAAGCCTCTTGTCGCGTTTCTTGTCATGTACTTGCCGCGGAGTGAGCACTCCAAGGGCCTCAAGCTTCTTTCGGATGACATCAACGAAGTGCCACTGAAAACGGTCGCCATCGACGTCGTGAACAGGTTTAAAGGCCCGAGCCATAGCCTCTTGGGCGGGTTGTCCGATCGTGGGCTGTTTCTCAGCTCACGGAAACGTTGCTGTGCGATGGACAGCGGTGTATCTTTTACGGTCACCGCCGCTGCACTTGAGACGCTTGAGCTGTGTAAGGACGTTTCCAGACGGCGTCATTTTGTTCTTTGTTCGCATGCGCGCGGCATCGAAGAGCACTGCTTGAGAAAGCCTTTGTTCTCGTGCATCGAAGTATCCGGCACCGTGCGCGGCATTGAGTATCAAGGCATTCCGAGCGGCGAATACTAGGTATCATGTCGTTGGGGTTGGAACGAACGGAAAAGGTGATCTGTGGATCTCCGACGCGAAAGGAACGCAGTGGGTGACGTCGGGGCTTTGTCCCGCCAGTATTGACACATCAAGGGCGTCATCGTCTCTTTGGGCAACTGGAAAGCGCTCCCGCACGGAATGGGGGCGTATGCGAGGGACCCTACCAGGGCGTGGGTTTTGGTTGGTTTCGCGAGTCGCGGCGCCGGCGACACCTACCCAGAGCATGGTTCCTTTCTTTGTTTCGCGAGTCGCGCGACCAGCGACACCAGTCTGCATTTGGTAGAGTATCTTAGCTTTGGGAAATGGATTTGTACCTTCTGTATATTGACTGCCATCCCGGCTTACAGGCGAAACTCATAGCCGCCAGAACAGCCTCAAGTTCTCCGCAGCCCAGCCATTTCACTGCCGTTTACCGCGCATTCACGATCGAGGAGGGATACGTCGGGTAACTTCTGTTCAGATCTGAGCTGCTCTTCAAGATGCTGCTCGACACATATTATCCTGAAGGCCCCTAAAGCGTGATGTCCCCTATATCGGCTGATCAAGCTTGCACGATACTCTCAATAGACAATCCCACCAGGCGCCCGACCGTTCGTGCGTTGCCAGACGAAAAGATCAAGGTCGCCCGCTGCCACCATTTAGTTTTGGGAGCATATGGTGCAATGTGATATCCCTGCCCCATAGCGCTAGATTGATCTAGGTTGTGGAAACGTCGTGGATGGGGCGATTCTGAACGCCTCTCGGTCTTCTGGGTACTTTTCGCTAGTATGATATTCTTCGCAGCGCAGAGTCTTGTCATAACGATTGTTACAGTGGTATCGGATGAATCCCTCTCCAACTTACCATCACTACTCGCCTTACTTCACATAGGGTTTGTAGATAGAAAGGGAGACCGTCTAGTTGCGGTCCTAGCCATTACCGTTATTGCGGTACGTTTTTCAAGCCTTTCTTGACGTCCTCGAAGTCACGACTGAGACCCATTGCGCATCTTCCTCTCCGTCGCAGGTAAATCAGGCCGCTTCACGCAAAGCGCCTTTGCCGGCCTTTCCAAAGACAGTGGAGTCCGAATCATCGGTGGTTGTACTGCGTACCCTTGCCCTTCTTCTTCTACGAAATCACCTCGCTCGATGTAGACACCCCATGCTTTGGCAGCGATCTGAGGGCTGTGCTCTCATGTTGAGCCTCCTGTCCCCTGGGTAGGAAGTAGCTGGTCAATTTTTTTAGGGTACTTTTATTAGGGCGAGCGTCCTGGCCTTGGGAGCGCATAGGATAGAGTCGTGGGTACAGGTACGCAGGCATGGCAACGGAAGGGCGACTTTTGATAGCTGCCGACCAAAAACATTCCCAAAAGAAGAGAGGTGAGGTAGGACATTGAAGCAAAAAATGTATACACGAAACTGTGCACCTACATGAACCATTTCCGAACCAGGGAATCGAACCCTGATCTTGTCGGTGAGAGCGACAAATGATAGCCATTACACCAGCTCGGAGTTTGAAAGAGGCTTGTAGAGCAGTTTCCGAACCAGGGAATCGAACCCTGATCTTGTCGGTGAGAGCGACAAATGATAGCCATTACACCAGCTCGGAGTTTTGAGCCGCCATCTATCTTTTCGAGTGTCGATGGGGCCTGTTCTTGGTGAGAGCATACCACAATAAATGTATTATAAAGTTTTGCACAACGATCAACCTTCACATCAACATAAGCGATTGTTATCTCTTAATCACAAGTACAATTCGTGTCACAAAAGGTTGTCGCATGCCCAGGCTCGGAGTCCCGCTCTCTCTCAAATGTACGCCTTCAACAGCGACAACACTCTCTACATTCCCCTGCACCTTTTCTAAGTAGAAAGCTTGCATACGTACAATTGACCATTTGCGAGACTGCAAATTGTTTAGAGAACGTTTTGAGAGTGTTGCGTGCATTTCATGTAAGAGGAAGGACGGCGAGACCAATTTTGCGACAACCTTTTGTGAACAGGTTGTATGTACGCCAAACACAACTACACTCTGTTAGCCAGACACGATAGCCGTTCAGTACCTCTTGTTGGTTGAAGGCCTAGCTATCATAGCCGGCCTGGTCAATTCGGGATGGTGATCTCCACCATGTGTGTCCGATATGATGGAAGAGGCAAGGTCAAAAGCGAAAATATATCTCATCATTGAACGCCGGCTTCATGTCAAGTCGTTGTTCTTCCTCTTGCGTACTTCTGCCTGCGCCCTGCGATAGCTGGAGGAGATACTTCTAAAGGCCGCCGCAATCAGACTCTCGCTTCTTTCCGAGAAGCTTCGATCGCTGATATCATCGCGACAACCAGAAAACACCTGCTATTAGTGCGCGCAACGCACAGGATGATCAGCCTTGAAGAATCTCTCACTGCGACATCAACACACTGCATAATTTATCTTGAGTCTAACCGTGCGAGGATGAGGTATAAGAGACCGTCCTGATACTACTACGCCCATCTTTTTACTCAAATGCCTCCCCATGGATTCACCACAGACACATGCAGAATGCGTGGCCGACAGTAGAGACACTCCGCCGTCTTCAACACCTTAATGCTGCTCAGCGGTAACTTGGGATGTCACGCCGTGGGTTGCAGGACGGAAAGCGGTATCGATCTTCTCCTCGATCAACGTGCTGAGTCCCAAAGGCTGCGAGTCGTGGTCAACTCAGGGTTACAAACGCGACTTCGTACGGCTCATCCTCCTGCACACGCATCAGATACTCCACCACTGCGATCTAAGAGAGGATTTGTTCCAGCTTGCAGGGCTTGGAGTGTAAAAATCAACTGCATATTGCGAAACTGGGATGGTGGGAAACACCTGACTCAAAGAATACCTTGGGGTGTAGCCACCGAGACCAGCTGCACTCACTCACCCTCAAATTAACCCTCGTACTCACTGATCACCCTCAAACATACTTTCGTCGCTATGGCGGCCATCAATCTCCTATCGACGTCCATTCCCTCTTCCCTGTGAATCTCTCTCGCCTCTTCGCAGACAAGGTCATGGGAACGATAGACCTTTGCTTACAAACGGGTTATGGTGAGTGAGTTTGAAGCCTTCACAGGGAAACAGCAAGGGACTCTAAGCCAAGGACCAAGATTCGCCTCATCCACTCTCCTGCCGCCGCCGCTCGGCCGTCTGGTCGAGCCCTAATCTCCCGCCTGCCAATGAGGATGGGTGGGCCATCGCCCAAACGCCGCCCAATCGACGCGGAGATTTTTGAGGAGAAGAAGCTGCTTGACCCGGCCGAGGAAACCGAAGACCGGCACACTGTGCTTCAGACGCTTCTTTCTCCGCGGTTACGGAGCCCCGTGCGGCTCAAGAAGGCCGCCGCCGAGCCTGTGGTAAATCTGAGATTCTGCCGTCGTTTTTTCCTCGAGACTTCTGGCTGGGGAGTGGAACGAGACGCCGGCTGATACTGTTGGCCTGGGTTGGGAGGAGATTCATCTGGACGATCCTGTTGAGTAGTGGATGGCGACCGTCAAGAAGTCGAGGGACCACGCTGGGGACAGCGGTCCCGAAAAGGAGGAAGGTTGACCCAAACGGTTCCGTCGTAGAGGAGATGGTGACGGTCGAGAGGTCGGGGGAGGAGAGGTGGTCCGCCGCTCTGTGTGCGGGACAGAAGCAGAGGCTCTTGGGTGGATTGGCGCAAGGCGACGGAGTGCATGGCTTGAGAGATGAGCTGACGGGCCCGGCCGCGGGCAAGGGGTTGAGCTGGAGCTGGACTTATTCTCTATGCTAGCCATTGAGCTCTCATCAAGGCGTACATCGGACGTAGGGCATGTGCAGCGCGAAATCTCTTCATTCCCCAACCTCCGCCAATATATACCAACTCACAACCGTCGTTCCACCTCGTCACTCCCTCACTTCCCCTCATTCTGCTTCTTCTCCTCCTCACTCCCCCGCTTCCCCTCCTCCTGCATCTCGCGCATATGCTGGTCCTTGTCCCCGACCTGCTCGCGGTCCGCGCCCACGGCCGTCTCCGACGACGACGCCAGCTCCTCGTGCCAGTGCCCGCGACCTTCCTGCTGCTTACGCAGCTGCTCCTGCTTCGTGCGCTCGGCTTCTTCGGGGTTGGGGGCCTTGTGATCTTCTTTCAGGGCAAGGGTGGGGGTGGTGGTGAACGTGCGCGCGGTGAAGGTTGTCCGGGTGGAGACGAGAGGAGCGCGAAAAGGGAGAGTGCGGGCGAGGAGGCGCATGGTGCGTAGTAGAGCGATTTTGTTTTGAAAAGGCTGGCTTCGAGGTGTAGGTTAGCGCAGTGCAATTGGAAGCGTTTGGCGGGGAATGAGCTTTCAGCGCCAATGTTGAAGTCCCAAGAAGACGCACTTCGGCTGGTTGTAGTAGAGTATGTATAGAGCCTGTAAATAAGACGAACAAATTGAACGCTTGCGTGTGTAATTGCAACGAGGTTGCTCGCGATACTGGGAGAAAACTCAAGAGCGTTTAGCAGAGGAGCAAAGCCGTGTGGCCGCATCTCAGTGGGCTGACAGCGAATGACGTAGCTTTCTCCTCGGCCAGATCGCAAGGCAGGTGCCGGATGAGGCAAGAGGCCTTTAAGTTCAACTTCACACATTCCTAGCCACCATACTTCCCTTTGATCCGCGGCTGACATTTATTCGCATGCTGCCATCTCGACTGGGGAATGAATACTGCTGCCGTTCAAGTATTTTGCAAGCGCCGAAATTCTTGAAATGATCTCTTTTGGGACATTATTTCACTCCCCTGGGAAATCCACACCTACATCACTCTCGAGTAGAAATTGCTGCACATGTTGCCGAGGAATGTCGAAGAGTGGTTTGAAATTGTGGAATTCCATTCAAGTGGAATTTCCAGAGAAACCTCCCTGAGCCGAAAATCCCACCCGCCTGTCGTGGTATCAAAACACCCTCCCTGCAAGAGCATCCAAAGCTCACCTCCCGTCGTAGAGGTCGTCTGGAGAAAGCCTTCAAAAAACTGAAGAAACAATATGTACAGTCCCACAACCTACCGTTCCACAGTCACCTTCCCGCCTCACATCCCATAAACCGCGCCCACAACCCCAGCAACTATCACCGCCCAACCAACCGCCTCTTTCGCACCACCCCTCAGCCCTGCCGCCGCTAGTCCAGTCGCGGCCTCCGTCCCATTCGGCAGCGTCCCGTTGATCACTAGCGTCCGAGTCCCGTTCACGTCCCGCACACTCGAGATGGTGTCGTTGTTCGCCACGGAGTCAATGTACTCCTGGTCGTCCTCGCGCCCCTCGCACCCGCACTGCTGGTACTGCCCACACAGGCACTGCACGGGCAGCGTGTTGTTCTCCTGGCTGGTGCGGTTGTAGTAGCGGTAGTTGTAGCCGCCGTACGCGTACGCGCCGTAGAGCCAGAGACCGCCACCGAGGCCTGCGCCCAGAGCGGCACCTGTCAGGACAGGGCCCGCGCGTGCGCCGCCGGGAGATGGGCTACCGGCCTTGTATGGCGTGGGAGAACCGCCGCCGTAGTAGGCGCCGGTGCCGAAGGTTCGCGGTTGCGGGCCAGAGCCTGCGGAGCGTCCACCACCGCGACCACCGCCACCTCGAGATCCACCAGAAGAGCGTCCGCCGCCACCTCCGCCACCGCCGCCGCCGCGACCGCCGCCTTTGCGCTTGAAGAGGTTGGGGTTGGTGGTGGCGACGGAGGGGATGGTGAAGGCGTGAATGGCGGTTATAAAGGTGAGAAGGTACAGGAGGCTGGCGTAGAGGCGCATCTTGGTGAACTGTTTAGGTGGATGTGTCGGAGTGGTCTGATTCAGATGTTCACCGTGAAAGACCGAGTTGTGCTGGCGTCGGTGTTGCGAATGTGGTGTCGAGATGCAGTAGAATCTGGGGTAAGGTCCTCAATCAAGCCTCAGGCTTGCTCTGGTGAATACCAAGCAATAAGAGATCCTTGCAGCGGTAAGGGGAAGCGGAGTGGCGTGGCAGGGTTTAAGTAGGAGTACGGCAGAAAAGCATCGCCACCGTGGAAGGATCAGAAGCGATGTTGGGAAGTGAAAACGAACATGGCGCAGAGAGAGGCGTGTCATCATCATCTTGCTGGGCCGCTCCGCGCAGCTTCGCCCGATCGCACCCGTGCGGTTGGATCGTCGCGCGTGTGGGGCCGAAGACAAGGCGCAGGGCGCGGGAGCAACCGAGCGTAGCGCAGAATGAATGGACTGACTGGGGATGTCACACCGGCTCTTCAAGCTTTACCGCCGGCGATACTCGAGAGACACGCACATAGTTATAGTCCTGGCTGTGATACATCGTACCGGTGTCTCGCTTTCTTCATCAACCAGAAGCCGGAGACTCAGGGATGACGTTGCCGAATAGTCGCCTTTCACTAGAAGAAGCTCGCTCTTCATCACAAGCCTCAAAGCGTCCTCGCAAGGCGCATCTCCGCTAGCCCATCACGTCAGGCCTGTCTCCATTGCTCGTGGTTGCGCCCGAGACTAACGCGACAGCCTCTGTTGGGCCCCTGGGAGGCACACCGAACTAACCTCAGCCGCCCAACAAGGCGCCTGTGAATCTTTCCCCATGACTCAAGAATGCCACATGCGCCTCGTTTTAAAGACTACCTCCTAAGCGTGCGAGACTGAAACTCGCAAAGAAAGCTCTGCATCATATCGCCGACCCATATTTATCACGCGGCGCCCGCATTAGTATCGGTCTCCGTTGTGGCACCTCTCAACAGATAGCAGCGCGAAGTGCCCCATCAGCGCCTCGTTCCTAAAAGGTACGTCCTGGACAAGCTTGGAAGTAACGTTGCACCGGCGGGCTCCAAGTTCTGCATCAACATATGCGAAGGCAATCTCATTGAGGGTAGAAAAGGATCCTGGCGTTCCGACTAGCGTTCTATGCCCACGCGGCTCCTACTTATGCCCTCATTTTTGTAAAAGCCTGGACGTACGATGAACGTTTTGACCAGCAGGGAGTTCCTGCCAGTAAAGTCCATTCCAGTGCCCAACCGGATCTTGTCTTGTCGAAATTTAGCACGCCTTCCACAAAGGTGCTGAGTCGCTCTGTCTAAACAAGAACATACGCTTGAGTGATCTTAATTTGGTCTGCCTTGCGGGGTCTCCATTATCCTTGAGGACGCGCAAAGACGACCACGCGGTTTCTTTAGGAGTTCTTACATATCTATGGTGTATCAGAACGACATGCGCGAGGGTGGCGTGTCGGAAGCTCGTCACCTTGCACGATACATCATCTATTTGATAGATAAGGGGTACAGCGCATAGCGCGGCTTCCTAGTTTTCATGAACAAGCATATGTCGTTAGTGTTTCCGGTCAGAAAGTGTTTCTGGTACGTGTAAAACAATTTTCCAAACAGTATAAACTCGGAACCGCTTTCACGGTGGCCCTGATAGCAATTGTAGTGTGTCAGTGAGTCATTTGGGCGGAAAGTTTAGAAAGATACGCGGAGATCTCTTGCCTGCTGAACACTTCCACTGTTTCCAGAATGCTGCCATCTAGCGCAAACTTTCCGCCGTTTCGGCGGACGAGATCTCGGCAAGCCGAGCACGGAAGGAGGGCCGGGCCGTACAAGCTTGTGATGCGGGATGACGGCAGACCTCGAAGGCCGCCAATACACCCAAACCGACCAAGCTTGTTTACTATTCTTCACGGCGCCATGCGCGCGTGACGGCGTTAATCTCATGGCATCTCCCCGGGCAGAGCATTCTTGCAGACGCTTACTCGACATCAATACACCTTATCCGTGAGCATCGGCAGCCTACCAGAATATCTACACCAACACGGATCCGCCCTGAACCTTCGTCGCGCAACAGACCTAGTGCCTACTCCATCAACATGGGGCAAAGATCACGCGCGCGGCCAGGGCTGACCGAGTCCTGGGACGATGTTTCAGACCCCACCTACGAGGACAATCTGGACAGCGAAGAGCAAGACAACCTGGGAGAGGAGGACGATTTGTCGCAGTCGCGGCGGAGCCACATGCGCAGTAGCAGGACCAACGGCAGTGACGAACGCGATCGACTGCGCAAGAGAGCTAAACGCGCCTCAGCAGAGCCCGAGCTGGTCATGCCCGCTTCACCAGACGCATCCTCGATTCAGAAGTCGCGCGCGAGCACCCCTCATTTTCGGATGAATGAGAGGAGCTATACAGCAGACGCAGGGAGCATGAACTTGGGCGTAAAGGGTCGCACGCAACAGAGTTCGACAACAGGGTTGGGACGGTCTCCACGAGAGTCGTCTCAGCAGAACACACAGACGGAACAGTCGGCAGCAGCACACACAGAGTTGATATGGCATCGTTTCGCACAACCACTGCTGTCCTACCTGTTCGACGTCATCGTTCTGGTGTTCAACGCCTCAAAGCCCGTGCTTGCCTACGCTCTACTGGCCTATCTGTCGATTGCTGCGCTAATCTTTGTGCGAGGCTTTCTTACCAACAGTATCAACAACGCGCTCATGCCAATCTGTCGCATTCCAGGTGTTACAAGCATGCTCGCTCCTTCATTTTGCCCTGCACCTACAGCGTACAACGTAGAGGGGGCGGCCGAATTTGACAAGCTAGTGCAGGCACAGGAGCAGTTCAACGAGGTTCTCGCGGCGAGTTCCACCAGCGCCAACCTGCCGCTGGACATGAAGCTGAGCGAGCAAGGTGTCCGCGACCTCAAGCACGTTGTTGAATACTCCACGCTACCCTCTCGTAACGAGCTTGTCTTCGAATTCGGCGGCTTCATCGACACCGCACGTCAAGCCTCGCAAGACCTCAGCAGATTCAACTCCCGCATCGGTCGCGCGGTCGACCACATCCTTTCCATCAACCGCTGGACGCTCAGCGTCATCGACGGAGTCGAATCAATAGAAGCCAGCCGCAGCAGCATCGGAAAGTTTATCTCCAACAACCTCAACGTCTTCGCGCCCTTCCAGCCCGTGTCTTTGTCTCGCGATATCCTCCTCGACCAGTACCTCCGCCATACCTCCGCCGTCGAAGAGCAGATCCTCAGCCTTATCACCGAAGCGCAGGCCCTGCTCTCCATTCTGGACAACCTCGATGGCCGCCTGGACATCATCGCCAGCATCGCCACGCGCGACGGCCTAAAAGTGGAGGAGAACCGCGACGAGCTCTTCTCTAACCTGTGGACGAAGCTCGGTGGCAATCGCAGCACCGCCAAGAAACTGGAAACACAGATCGGCCTTCTTCGGAGCGTCGGGCAGTACCGGCGCGTCGCGTGGGCGCATGTGAGCACGACTATCGTGAAGCTGCAGGCGATTCGCGACCAGCTTGAGGACTTGCGCGAGCGGATAGCGATGCCGGAGACTATTGGGAGTCATGTGCCGTTGGAGGTGCATTTGGAGAGCATCAATTTGGGAATTGAACGGCTTGAGCAGCAGAGGGATGCTAGTCGGCGGCTGGAGGCGGAGAATTATGACCGTGTGATCAAGACGGCGGAGCAGGGGGCTGGAAAGATGATTGGAGGGAGAGTGGCCTGACTGGTTGGGATAGACTGTTGAGTCTCTTGGGTTGGCGGTGTCCTGCGTTGGAGGAAGAAGACGGCGTCTAGGGGAGACAATTTGCTCGACGCACCAGTAACGACTGATGATGATGGAACTGCCGACGAGTTGGATAGCGGACTCCGCAAGGTGATCGGCGTACATGCTTCCTAGCGACCTGATACCCCGTGTCAACGATGACATGCTTTGAAGTGCACTATATTGCTGTCTCCGTCTTTTTTTTCCTCCTTCTATCCCCTTGAAGAAAGCTACCACGAGAAATTCTTGCGTCTAGGGTTTTGGGAGGAAGGCAGCCTTCTCCTAATCGCCGGGGTAATGAAGCTGCTGGTACCCGCGCTATATCACCTCTCAGGGATATTCCTGTGGAGATGAAGTGGAAGTTTCGGGCAATACGCAATAGTCTTTCAACAATGTATAGTTCAATCATGCCGAAGAACTTCAATCGTTCGGACTGCGTTCTCAATTCTGTCCAATACTGTCTTGGCATTCTCAAACTTCGACTCCACTTCGTCAAACGCCGAAGTCCGACAACGAAACAAACAACCTCGATTATTCCGATATTTGTGACTATACATTTCAATGGCTTTCCAATTCGGTTTCGGTGGCGATGATATTGAGCAAGGTGCCACGGTGGACGACGGTCTGACCGCTCAGACACAATCGGGACGCACAGTGCAATCGACAAGCACACCGGTCCGGTTACACGAGCTGAAGGAGTTGGTAGGTATGCGGCCTCTGCATCAATGAATTTCCTTCGCAAGATACGATGCTCTGCAGTGTACCGTTGTGTCTCAGAATTTGCGGTCTCATGTATTTGCCACTGCTCAAGACTCGGTCCGGCGAAGACAGCTCAGAGCAACCTTCGTGTTTTCATGAGCTTGAAAGAACCTCTTTATTCCCCGGGAGATCGATCTTTGCTCTATATAACCGCTCTGTATCACCGACTGACCCGAGCAACGTAGATTGACGAACTTCCCGAGCACATTAGCTACAGCACCGTGCGGATCGAATCACCCACAGGAAAAGTTGTTCATCTACCCAAACGCGAACTTTACGACGTGCGCGTCCAGCTCCTCGGCGAGTCTGAAGATGCAAATGACGAGGTGATTGATCAACTGCACAACTCCGACATCCGTGAAGGCGTCTACGAAGGCGGTTTTAAGACGTGGGAGTGTTCGCATGATCTAGCGAGCCTCCTGCTGGACCGCGGGCCTCGGAAGGACATTGACGAGCTGATGCGATGTGATCAAGTGGTTGAAGTGAGTGCAGCCGGTCTGTGAATTGACCACAGATTTTGACACGCTCCCCCAGCTCGGTGCCGGTACCGCGCTCCCAACCCTCGCCCTCTTTCAACATGCTCTCCAACACGACATACCGCTCAGCTTCGTGCTATGCGACTATAACGCCGCCGTGCTCCGCCTCGTCACGCTCCCAAACCTACTGCTCACCTGGGCCGCAGCAAGAGGCATAGGGGAAACCCCTTCACTCAACCTAACTTCAGATTCCAAAGGCGACCTCGAACTGCCTTCGTCACTCCGCCAGCAATTCCTCGCCGACCTCACTAGCAAGAACATAACCCTGAGCCTCATCTCCGGCCCTTGGTCCTCCGAGCTGGCGTCGCTGATCCCCAATGGCTCGGCAGAAATGGGTTCCCTCCTCCTCGCGGCCGAGACTGTGTACAGCCCAGGCTCCACCGTGGCTTTCGCAGACCTGGTGGTACAGCTGCTGCGACGGACGAAGATGAGCAAGGCAATTATTGGGGCCAAGCGGCTGTATTTCGGGGTTGGGGGGAGTGTGGATGGGCTGAAGGAGGCTTGTCGAGAAAGAGGGGCGTGTGCGAGCGAGGTGGAGAATCATGGGGTGGCGGGAATGGAAGGGGGGGTTGGGAGAGTGTTGGTGGAGGTGCAGTTGTTTTGAGGGCGGAGAAAGTGTGCAAGTGCGACTCTCGGGTCAGAAGAGCCATGCTTGTGAAATGGAAGGACGAGGGTTGTCTTGTGCAAGCATGAGACCGAGCAGCTCATGGGAGTATCAGTAAATGCGCCTCCTCTGCTGATCCACTAGATGCTGGCCAGTCGACCTGTGCATTCGGGGTTTCCTTTGAATGTTGGTCCGTTTTGCCTGGTCAGATTCAAGGTCTATCGTCTATCGTCTGTTGTCTGTCGTCTATCTTGGCTATGTCCATTATTTTCGTTCAATCTCAACAACCGTGAAAAGGCCTTTGGCGCCAATGCATTCAGTCGCCGACGAATTCTGCTACTCGCCAACCTAAAGCAATTTCTTGCCGTGTGTAAGCAACACACTGCCGTCCTGCTCCCCAGCCTTCTCCACCTCACCATCGCTCCGAGCAACCTTCGCATTTCCCCGGGACTCTGGCAAAAAGACACGCCCCTTCGTACCGACCGGCGTCTCAACCTCAACCCTCCACCTACCCCCCTCCACCTTCCGATACCAAACCGAGATCTGTACATGCGGACACTCCATCCCCCCCTCAACATTCCCAAACTCTCCCCCAAACGGCGGCCTCACCTCGAACTCCCTTCACCCGTCCGCCACAAACCTGAGCCCCAACACCGCCACATAAATCCACTCATAGATGGTACCCAACATATCATGGCACTTGCTACGATACTCGTCCTGCCAGAACTCGAGCAGCGTGGTCCCTCCGGCCAAAGGAACCGCATGCAGCTGGGGTGCTCCTCCTGCCGCGCCATGGCAAGGACGATGTCCGGGCGGTTGAGGTTCGCGAGCGTGTTTAAGGGGTAGTGAAGGCCGATTTTGCGGCTGCAGATGCGGGCATCGGCTACGTCGGCGAGAAAGGCGGTTTGGATGTTTGGGATGAGGTGGGAAGGGACCATGTGGAATTGGAGGGCGATGGCTTGGTTGATGGCGGTTCTCAATGGATTACGATCAGGTCTCCCAGATACGCAAGGGATGGTGATGCTGGAAATGACCGAGATCCGCGATGTCATCATGGCCGATCGTGCCAACGATCAGACCTCCTGGAAAACCCATTTTACCAAGCCTTTGAGGTCCAAGCGACTGGTCCTGGGTTGTGGTGTTCAATTTTTCGGTCTCTTGTCAGAAATCAAGGTCATCAGTGTGGCATTCCTCTCTGCTTGATTTTTGATTTTTACATGGTCCCTTCCCTTGGAGTTCTATGGTCCCCGAACCTACGAGCTTCTCAATATTCAGACAGAGGAATCCCTCCTCGTTGTCGGCATCAACGGCGCCCTCGCTCTCGTCTGGGCCACCATCGGCCTGCTCCTCCTCGAAAAGAGCCATTGGCCACCTCAGCGCTCGGCATGGGTGCGGCCCTCGCCAGCAATGCCGCCATGAGCCAACATCTGGACCTGAACAACCCGAACATGCTGCGCGCCATGGTGGCCATGAACTTCGTCTTCAGCTTCTTCTAAACCGCTTCGGGCATCGTTTCCTGGGTCTACGTGAGTTCCGCAGTCGCTCTCCCAACCCTTGTCAGAGCTAACGAAAACATCAGCCCGCCGAGATCTTCCCCGTGGAGGTGTGTGCGCTGGGCAACGCCATCACGACGTTCACCAACTGGTCAGTGAACCTGATCTTCGCCCAATGCAGCCCGACGGCGCTCACGGACGTCGTCTTCCGCTACTTCTACGTCTTCTTTGTGCTCAACACTATCGCCTTCCTGTGCTACTCATTCTTCTACCCCGAGACCAAGGAGACGATCCTTGAACAGGTCATCGGTTGCGCGCTCTCAATTCTTGCGCGAATTGTCGGTGCTGACGGAGACTATTGCAGATGGAATAGCTGTTCGGCGATCAGCTGGTGCCCCACCCACTCGAGGATCCAGAAAAAGCATGTGGGACGGACAAAAGGATGAAGCTGGAGAAGCCGGCATTGGACACCGAGCACCAGGAAGAGAGGACTTGATTTGAGCGGCAACGGTGGCTGTGTCGACACGAGTGGTCCTATCTCCCGGTCCTTGATTGGATTCTTCACTGTCTTTGGATAAGATTGGTATTGGCTCTCGTCGAGTCTCTTATGACCTAGAATTTCAAGCCCAACATTTCGGAAACTGACACATTGATGCGTTCCTGTGAGATGTTTGAGGTTCGCTTAACAGCATTCTGAGATCAGTAGTACCTTCCACGAGACGCAGCTTGAACCAGCACTGGAGCCTGGTTCTGTCGTCATCTATTGGCAATAGAAGGGAAACAGGTACGAGCAGTCGAGGTCACACGTATTCTGGAAAGTCTTTGCAGATTTTTGTGCGCGGAGCGGAGTTGTTAATCCCATCTTTTCAGTGCATGTGGAAAACTCTCGACGGTGTGAAAACGAATTTTGGCGAGGAGGTTGTCCGACTGTTCTTGTCAACGTATGCCGCGGCAGTGGCTACTATGCTCCCGCGTGCGATCCCGCCCTTTCACTGCGCTCTGTTTGCATACTGTCTTGACGTACAATCGCCTCTTGACTACCTGCGTCTGCGTCGGATGCGTCATGGCAGCTGTGTAGCCTAGTCTGCAGATATGTCACCGTGTCTGATTTCGGGTTGTCGTTATTACGTGACCTGGTGTTCGAATGAAGCTCATAATCACGCGGAGAGTAGTAGACATTGCCTGTCGGGCGCAATGTGCTGTTCGAGCCGAAGAAACGGAGCGCAAACCCCGTGATGAGCGCCTTGATAGCCGGGGCACACGTCAGGATGATGGCGACATTGACCTCGATAACGGATAGCGAGATGGTGATGCTGTAGGTGGTATCGCCCGGTGGGCCAGATGGGAACCAGTAATCGTAGAAGATTTTAAAGCGAATGCAGCCAATAATGGCAACGACCCAGCCGAGAGAGAGCACAGCGCCTACGGCAATCTTCTGGCGAAGGAGCATGCGGAGTCTCCACATCATGACGATGGGAACAAGAAGGATGAGTACGTCCGTAAGAATGGCAAGTCCGGCAGTCACAAGGGAGAAGGCGCCTTCGTCAAAGCACTCATAGTTGTCGTTGAAGACCTCGCCGTCGACTACCACGTCCGAGTAGTGGTGGTTCCAGTACATGTGGATTGGCAAACACTGAGTGAGTGCCGCAAAAAAGACGGAGAGCATGTGGCCGAGATTGAACAGAGAGAGCGAGTGCAGCATCCAGCAGATGTACCTCCTCTTATCTTGTAATCGTATGAGGAATACCAGGATTGACGCCTTAGCAAGGCAAAGAATGGGGTTGTATAAGAGCTGCTGAACCATATTGAACTTGTCCGCTTCGACCTTTTCCGCGACGGTTGATTGAGGGATGTCCCATATGTGGTGTCCTTGGTGTGTCGTTTCAACGAACTTGTAGAAGACGCCAGCTTGAGCCACAGTCAAAGTCCAGGCAACACATATGATGCCATCGTCTGCGTGTCATCGTGAGCTAAATGCAAAACCATTTTTCATCGTGCTCTGGTCTCCTACCCCAATGAAACTGTTTCGTCAGGAGACGCTGCCATAGTCGTAACATGATCACAATGGTAGTGACCGTGGGGAACAGAATGGTGATGGCGAGGATTTGTGGTTGCTTGGTCTCGTTCGAGGTGTCCATTAAATGTGGATCCATGCTAAATTGGGTGTTTCTCCATGAGAGTGTAATGAGGAGGAGGCTCGCAGCACGATCGTTGCCTTGCAAGGACGGCAGGAAAGATCAAGCGTTGAGTAAGGGTTATAAGGGTAGACACGGGGCACGCGTTCATCACATTCTAGGATTGGAGATTGATCAGATTCAGCCAAGATTACAAGACGGGCGGCGTACATTCGACTGGCATACTTGCACAAGCGGCAAGATCGCCACGTCGCCGCGCTTGAAAACTTGTGTCGATCGACCAGGGGCCCAGAAATGCTGTGTGATTTCGCCATAATACTTGCAACGTCGCCAGCTACTAAGATTGAGTCTTCGTCGTGCTCGGCTGTCTCGATGTTGCCGCCGAGCATGTGAGTGGCGTGTGAACACGAGCATTTAGACTGCGTGCTCAGATTGGGTCTGGAAATAATTCGTACCGCTCGATTGCATGGAACTCAACGTAGCGTGGGAAGTTCAGTGTTCCCGCATAGGAACTGAGCATGCGATACAGGACCTAGGTCGAGACCGGCTTCAACCTTGTCGAGGGACATTCCGATGTTGAGAACGGTATGAGGCCCGACGTCCATTGCCGTCGTCCGCGACTTGGCGGGCCGGCGGCTGCGGTACAGCGGCAGATGGGTCATGCGTCTGGGGAGCGGTAAGCCAGGGTCCCATCACTGTTTTGACGTAGCGTCGCTCGGCTCCTTAGGCGATTCCACCCGAAACCCGCGAAAGCCACGCCGCAAGCTCGGTAGCACACTCCACACGCACCTTTTGCAATAGAGGCTGTAATAACAGCACGGCTGGACGCCGATCGAGGGATAGCCATTTCCAACTGGCGGCCAGCGCTGAGTCTCCTGAACATCTCTCGCCGCGTCCCTTGCAATTTTCATTCTGCGGACCGGCTTGCATCAACGCGATATTGTTTGCGCCCAAAGATTGCCATGATGCGATGACATGGCTATGCAAACACGCACTTTGAGACCTGCAAAGGCCAATGTCCTTCGTTTGGTAGAGTTGAAGCGTGAGAATGATATTGTGTGCAATTCTCACAAGTGACAGAAAGCGCATTTAGGCACTGCTGAGGAGAGCTTTTCGAGGGGGCCTGAGCAATGAGATGGAACGCTCTCGGTTTCTCCAAGTCCTGGGGGTTTGACCCGAGCTTGCCGTGAGGATCGGGCCAAGATCCTTGGAAGTCCGGGGTGAAATGGATTGGGCGAACGAATAAGACAGACTGTTCGCGAGTGACAAGCAGGGGTCGAAGTGGGGCGCTGCGGACGTACATACGCCGCACGAATGCGCTATGCTGATAGAATTGCAAAGGTCGGCAGCTGTTTGAGTCGTGATTATCAATGCGAAAGACGTAGGGCAGCTTCCCTGGCCTCGAAAAAGCCTTTCAAATATTCTCTGCTTCTGCTCGATTGCTTCAAGCCTCTTTCCCTTCGTGGTCGTTTTGCTTTGCATCCTCGACTTTTCTTCTCTGCCAACATGCGCCATCTTGCAAACGCCTTCTTCGTGGCGTTCGCTACTGCAAGGTTTACACCTCGCTCGGAAGGTACTCCCATGCGTCTTGCTTCTCGTCAGGGGGGCAACTTTGAGACCGTCGAGCAGTCTGAGTCTGGCAGCATCCCTCGCTTCGACTGGGAACAATCCTTCCTCGACGAGGCCAGTCTAGAGGAGGCTCTATTTTCCATCCCAGCCAACACTAGATCTCTGTTCCAGTTCTCCTCGCATTCTGTGACCGATGACGATGTCATGGAGTCCGACAATACTTTCAACGGCCGCGAGTGCAAGGTCTTCCCAGGAGATGAGGACTGGCCAGCTGAAGCTAATTGGCAAGCTCTCCACGATGTCACCAATGGTGCTTTGATGCAGCCTCTGCCTCAAGCTCGGGTCTGCTATGCCAATGGCACAGGCGACGTTGATGAAGCGGCCTGCGCGTCGCTGACAGAAGCCTGGACAGACCCATTCTACCAGTAAAGTTCCGCTTGTCCACAGCTTCGGAGCACTCTGCTGACTTTGTGCATAGCCTTAACGACCCAATCGAAATGCTCACTCCGATGTACCAGGGGATGACTTGCCAGCCGCCTGAACTCTGGAACAGCGGGGAGTGTACCCAAGGCGGCTATCCTCTATACGTCGTCAACGCGTCGACAACCGCTCAGATCCAGCTGGCCATTAATTTTGCACGCAACACTGGCGTTCGCTTCGTTGTCAAGAACACTGGCCACGACTTCGCTGGTAAATCCGGTGGCGCAGGCTCGCTTAGCGTGTGGACCCATGGATTGAAGGACATCTCCTTCATCGAGTCGTACGAGTCCGCAGACTACTCCGGCCCGGCCATGAAGGCAGGCTCGGGCGCTCAAGGTTTCGAGCTGTACGCAGCAGCTCACGACTTTGGTGGCACCGTCATGGGTGGTGAATGCCCAACTGTTGGCGCTATGGGCGGCTGGATCCAGGGTGGCGGACATTCTCCTCTGAGCGGAAACTATGGCATCGGCGCGGACCACGTTCTTTCGATGGAGGTTGTGACCACAGACGGCCGGTTCGTCACCGCGGATAAGAACTCAAATCCCGAGCTCTTTTGGTCTTTGCGTGGTGGTGGCGGCCTCACCTATGGCGTCGTGACGTCTGTGACTGTCAAGGTCCTCCCCGACATGCCAGTAGCATCCGCAAACTGGTTTGTAACGACCGGCGCCAACGTGAGCAAAGAAGCTCTTGCACAAGGTCTCAAAGCCTACCTCACTTACTTCCCTCAGAATGCGGACAACAACACCTATGCCTACTGGAAAATATTTCCCTCTCCTAACGCCATCACCATGGACATGTCACCCTTCTTTGCGCCCGGCAAGACCGTCGAAGAGGCCAAGACTCTGATGGCGCCCTGGATGCAAGATATGGCCGACCTGGGGATCGTCGTTCAGGCCAACTGGACGCAATATAATGGGTTTTACGATGCCTACAATGGCTCTTTCCCTGTCGGAGCGGTGATGGCCAATGGCGTGGCCACGACGTCGCGTATGTTCCCGAGATCCAACTGGGACAATCGAACGATTTTTGAGGACACATTTGACAGCCTGTGGCGCGCGGTAGAGGAGGGTATGGCCCTGATTGGATACAATATGGCGCCATCTTGGGAGAAGGGTGGTCGTCCAGACAACTCGGTCAACCCAGCATGGCGCGACATGATTGGTTTCGTCATCTCGGGAAAAATGTTGGACTTGTCCGCACCGGCCGAGGAGGTGATCGAAGAGCGCCTGAACATGACCAACGGTGTGATGCAGGAGTGGCGCGAGTTGACGCCCGGATCGGGGTCATATCTGTCGGAAGGTGATCGCCTGGAACCGAACTGGCAGTGGTCGTTCTACGGCAGCTACTACCCGCGTCTCTTGGAGGCAAAGCGCAAGTTCGATCCCTTCAATCTTCTTTACGCACACACCGCTGTTGGCAGCGAATTCTTCCAGGTGAGCAGCTTTGACGGGCTGACCAACGAGAACGGACGGTTGTGCGTGAATCCAAAACCGACTCTGTATCAGGCAGAGGGTCCGGACTGGGAGCCAGCAGTGGAGGTCTAGGCTGTGTATGCTACAAAGTCTTGCTTGTTGTGAAGTAGACAATCGAACATAGTGCCGTGTTAGAGCCATTATGAACCTTATGACCGTGGAGCCTTCCAGGCTTCTCCTGAGACATGCGATCCAGTGCAACTTCTTCGAGATAGTCTTGAGCACTGGGACATCGGTTTAGTGCACAGCCATGAACTTCCGTTACCATTTGCGTCCCTGAACAGACGGCCGCCAGCTTAAGATGTTGTTGAAGCATGAATAATCACTTCATGAGCTCTGGTATGTACGATGCACGCAGGTCGAGATTCCTCGACCACGATGCGCAGTTTCGTAGGGCTATGTTGTCGCCATCAATGAGATCGCCAAGTCCAATGAGGCTTCCCTTGCCACACAAAGCTCCCCGGCACATATGTTCCTCGTTACTGCGGACTTGCTGAAGACGCGTAAGGATGAATAGTTTGACTGCGATAGTGAAGATGTACGGTAAAATGGAGATTGTTAGGAACGCCGTGGATGAACTGAGAACAAAATGTCGGGTTGCGCTTTCGAGCCAGAGAATTGATGCCTGAGGCCTCTTCCCATCAGCGAATCTCCCAGGATGGCTCGACTTTCGAGACGAAGCTCCCAGCTGTGAATCCACACTTCTTCGATCCTCCAGCCTCTCGATCCCAACCGATTGCAGACCATGATATGGCAGCGATGACCTCTCACGACCCATCCTCGAAGCCTGCCGCCTCCGCCAACCTCAACCCATCCGCCTCCCCTCTCCCACTCTCCGCCAGCCAGGAATCCCAGGTGCGCGAGCTGTATCACAAGCGAGTTCGGAACAAGTGCGCAAAAGAAGTGAAAGGTAGGTCGGGGCATCTTGGTCTCTAGGTCTTGATCTCACAAAGCGACCAATAACATTAACTGTGCGCCAGACTTCGCAACATGCGCCACCAACCGCACCTTCACAGCTACCATCGCCTGCCGGCCCCAGCGCAAAGCGATGAACAACTGCATGCTGCAATTTGCGACCCAGGCGGAGCAAGACGCAGCGCGGAAAGAATGGTTTGAGAGCTTGGATAAGCGGAAAGAGGAACGGGCGGCGAAGGAGGAGAAGAGAGTGAAGGATGAGAAATTCTGGCGCGAGTGGTGGGACAAAGATTTGTCAAAGAAGCCCGGGCGACAAGGAGACCAGAAAGAATAAGGATTGGATACGAGGGTTTGCTGTGGACGGCTGGCGGTGGTGAAAGGGGGGCGCGACGCAATAGGGCCCCTTCTGATGATTGACCGGATTCGCGAGTCCAGCTCGGCCGGATACATCACGCTACGATGAGGATTGGTGCAAGCTCTTCGCATACCTCTAGAAGGCTCGACCGGCCCCTCTCGCCTCCACCATCTCTGGCTCTCCCAAGACAACTGGAATGTCTCTTCCAGCACCACCGGCCTCGCCTCCACCACCGCCAACCTTCGCTCTCGCCGGACTCTCCCTCGTCACATAGCTTGGCGGACCCGTCCGCTGCGCCCTCATGGCCTCCTCGTACGTCGGCGACGGCAGTCCGGAAGCCTCCGAGTTCACCGGCGAGGGCATAGCCTGCCAACGCAAGAGACTCGGGTCCACACGGACGCTCCCGCGCCAGCGTCCGTAGGCCGGCGGTGGCGGATGTGGAAGCTTTGCTGGAGATTCTGTGGCCTCTTCGACAGCTTGAGGCGATGTTTGCAGGTGCGGCGTCGCTGTGGGACGAGCCTCGCGTGTATCGGGGCGGACTTCCTCTTCGTCCAAGGCTATCGCAGGCTCCTGAATCAGGATGGGTGTCGCAGGGACGAAATTCACTGTCTCAACGCCACTCCGAGTCGGCATGCCTCCTTCCTCGAGGTCCCTAGCACCTTGCCTCCGCTGGTGCTGACGACGATGCGCCTTCGAGCCGCCATGCTTGCGCTTCTTGCTCGACTTCTTGCTCGGGAACAGACACAGCCGCACTACCGAGTGCGCCAGCACGATGGTGGCCAGGATGATGCCGAGGATGAAGAGAACGTGGAAGGTCGTGCTGACGCCTTCTTCGCCGGACGTGGTGGCGATGACCAAATCTAACTCAAGACATTCGTCAGCGTTCACTCTCTCTCCGCTCGTCACTCTCATCCCCATTTCAAGACCACAGAACAGAGAAAGAAATCCAAAGACTCACAAGTCGCAACCAACGCCCCCAACAATAACGCACTAACCCCACACATCCACCCCTGCCCCCCACC
>JAWXCT010000003.1:6817-16932 GCA_034509035.1 Saxispiralis lemnorum
AACCTACGCTCTCACCTACCCCGCCCCCCACGTCCTTCTCATCACCATCTCGCGCCCCAAAGCTATGAACTCGCTCCCCTACGCGGCCCACTGGGAAGCCGACAGCCTGTTCACCTGGTTCGATGCCGAACCGTCTCTCAACGTCGCCGTCATCACCGGCGCGGGCAAAGCCTTCTGCGCCGGCCAGGACCTCATCGAGCAGCGCGACCTGAGCAACCTGCGCGAGCGCGCCACCCGGGGCGAGAAAGTCGAGCTCCCGGACCGAGCAACCCTCATGCATCCGCCGAGCGGTTTTATGGGCGTCAGTCGTCGCGCGGGCAAGAAGCCCATCATTGCGGCTGTCAACGGGTCGGCGCTAGGGGGCGGGTTCGAGGTCTGCCTCGGCTGCGACATGGTGGTTGCGTCGCCGCAGGCGGTCTTTGGGCTGCCTGAGGCGATGCGCGGGCTCTACGCGGGCGCAGGCGGGCTGTCGCGCTTGGTGCGGCTGGCGGGGATGATGGTGGCGAGTGAGATTGCCATGTCTGGGAGGTTTCTGTCGGCGCAGGAGGCGGTGCAGCTGCAGGTGGCGAATCGCGTGTCCAAGTCGCATGAGAGCGTTGTGCAGGAGGCCGTGGAGTTGGCGGCGAGGATTGCGAGTCTGAGTCCGGATGCGATTATTGTGACGAAGCATGGGTTGCGGCAGAGTTGGGAGCAGGCGAGTGTGGAACGGGCGAGCCAGGAGACGGATATGAGGTATGGGATGGCGTTGAGGGATGGGGAGAATCTTGGAATTGGGCTTAGGGCGTTTGCGGAGAAGAAGCAGCCGAAATGGGTCCCTTCGAAGCTATAATTGAAATATATTCGCTAATTGAGAAAGAATCACGGCCGTTCAAATCGGGTACGCCTTGCCTTGCTCCGTGAATTATCAGGCTGTTCTAATTGGACATCCCCCGTTGCCTCGAAAGGCCAGACTTTATAAAGGTGGCAACCGAGAATGACTGGTGTATTGAAGAGAATGTACGAAGCTAAATATTGTGTGTGAACTAGGTCCACCCCTTGCATTTCCGCAAAAGATTGACAGATCCGTCGCCGTCCAAGATGACACCACTTCAAGCCCTATAGAACCCATCCGACCCACCGACGATAATCTCGAACTGCTGCTGCGTCTGCCCCTGGTTGGTCGCCGCATCCTCCCTAGCCACACTGAGTACAGCGCGCACTGAACGATGACAGTACCAGCAGAGTTCGGGCAAGCCGATTTCGGTTTGAGCAGCGGATCGCGCCCAAAGTAAATTTTGAAGGCGTGCAGCCGACGGTGCTGTCGTACAGGCCCGCGCACTGCGCCGTATTGTAGCTCTCAAGCGTGTAGAGGCCCTGGTAGCCGGCTTGTTGGCTGGCGCCGTTGGCGTTGCGAAAGGCGGCGGTGTAGCCCTCGGGGGTCGGGGCGGCGATGGCGGCGGCTTAGTAATCGGGGCGGGCGCAGAAGATGATGGGGGCGCCTGAAGGGCCACCGAAGTCGAAAAGCTGTACGCCTCAGGGGGCATTGGGCTCGTTGGAGTGGGCGGCTTGACGTTCCACGACCGCGGAGGCGGCGGTCGTGAGCGCGCTCGCGAGGAAGAGCGTGAGCTTCATGTTGTTGGTGTTGAAGGGACGTGAGTATTAGAAGGTGTCGAGGACATTCTCGGTGGGGTAAAAGAGGAGATGACTTTTGGACGCTGATGATGAACTGGTAGGAGGTTCGAAAACAGACGAGAGGAACGACAAGATAACGATCTTTATACTTATGTTGAACCTGCCAGGTAGTCGAGTCTGGATTCGAGATGATTTGATAGGCCTGGCACGTCCACCTCCAGTAAAGAGTCGAGGCATGAAGAGCAAGCAAGCTTCGCAACGAATATGAGTTAATCTGATCCACGGCGGCATGGCCATTTTGAGGTTTGCCTTCGTGCGAAACAATGGGTGCGTAGTGGCATCCACGCTATCGAAAGACAGCTGGCGGAGCGTCCAGTCGTTAACGCAACGGTCGCGCTCGACGTGAAGGCATGGCGCATTCACAGCCAATCTGACCTGGATCTAAGCTGTTGTAGACAGCCAAGGCTCCAGAAGAGAACTCATCAAGGATAATCAGCCTCACAGCAGCAACAACTTTTCAACACAGACTTCAGTACACTGCCATTGCGGTGTCGCTCCCAATCCTGCTCATCAATTGTGAAATCAAAGTGCAATGCAGGCCACGAGTGTGTAGCTGAAAGCACCAACGGTTCCTGCAGATCTGTTTTTCCTCAACAGGCCGAGGCAAACACCGATCATTACTCGTTCCTTGAAGGGCTTCGTGCGAAGCTTCGGCGATCGTCCCGCTTCAACGGTCAAGCTTCTGTACGTGGAGTGCAATAGGTGTGAGGGGACAAGTCCCCACAGGAGGCGTCTGTTTGTTCGGGACATGTGCCGATGTCGCTGTTTCGCGCATATGCACCTTCAATTCTCGGCTAAGGGAGAGTTGCTGCTGAGTGTCTCGAGGGTTTCCTCTTTAAAACCTAGACTTGTCATTGAGTAAGGTCGAGGGAGATTCTCTGGCTGTCCTTCGAAGCAGAGCTGGTGCCACCTCGGCACAAAAACGCCATGAAGTCCGGTTGATGCAATTGGAAAGACGTCGGCAGTCAGCCCCTCGTTTCGTCGGAGCACCTTCAGACCATGTGCAAAAGCCAGAGCCTGGTTGAACGACTATTATGTCTGGCAGAGTATGATCTTGCGTTCTGAAGCGAACTTTTGACGGAAGAACACACGAGGACACTCATGAGGGCCTCGAATCATCTCCTGTTCGCAGACAAACGTTTGCGTCGTACAACTGGCCTACGTCGAGGCAAACTAGTACCTTTTGACGTGCTGAGCGGAGAGTTGAATCCCAGAACACTTTTTTGTTCAAGACGAATCTTCGTTCAACGGCGAAGCTGTATGTTGCAGTGGAGAGTGTAACCGTGGTGTTCAAGCATGATGAGGGGCCAGACTCATCAGCATACGTACATATAGATCTGTGACATGTGACCGTTACTCTCTGCTGAGTTTTTTGGGGCTGAAGGCAGACGACGTTGCTGACGACAAGGAGAACAAGTGGCCAAAGAAAAAAAAACCCGTCCCAAATAGGCAGGAGCTGCAGCCGAGAACTTGCCGCGGCAACATGCTATATATCAAGATGAGCCGACTCAGAAATGGCGACAGATTCTCTTGTTTAGTTTCTACCTTGTTGCGAAAACCAAACTCAGCTCACATCGTCAGTTGCGAATACGGTGTCGGCCGTCTTCACGATATGAAGACATGCCAGCAGCCATGATGAATGCCAACGAGATACGCGCACTTATCTAGGCCAACCTCTACAAGCCGAGAGATCTCAGCGAGAGCGGTATCGTGGAATCACTCAACACCTTGAGGCCAGCATGAACGCGACAGAGACAAATAATGTTCATCCGACCAAAGACTGACGCTCGCCTTAACAAAAAGGACATAAACCCTTTTAATTCATCAACTCCTCTCCCCCCTCCCCCTTCCTGGGCCCCCCATTCGAAAGCACATACCCGCTATCCTGCTTCTCCAGATCCGGCCGCCTCTCCACCGACTCCTGCAACTCAATCAACTGCGCCTCCTCATCCCCCTCCCCCAAAAACCGATAGCTCCGAAACTCGGCATTCGCCCACTCCCTCGTCGTCTGCTCGCCCGCCTCGCTCACATTCCCCGCGACGAAGTGCGCGAACTGCCCGTGGCTCACGAGGGCGATGTGCTTCTCCGGCCGTTCGCGCAGCACGCGGCGGAGTTGCAGGGCGCGGTTGATAAGGGCCGCGGCTGTGACGTCGAAGGTGCCTTTGTTGTGGCTCCAGTAGGGGAAGAGATGCAGGCGTTGGGGGTCGAGGATGTCCGGGAAGGTGGACAGGATGTCGGCGGTGGTGGAGCCCGTGTCCATGGGCTCGTCGGAGCCTTCTTGCGCGAGGGGCATGAGGAGGATGCGGTGGCCGTGGGAGAGGGCGGGTTCAAAGGCGATGGTGGCTGTTTGGATGGTACGTTTCATGGGGCTAGCGGCGACGAGGTCGATCTGGCAGGCTCGTTATCAGCGGTGTGCACGGCGCAGGCGGTCGAGTCTTTGCACCTTGTCGTGATAAGGAAACTGCTCGCATAGCCTCCTCGCCTGGTTCTTGCCCTCCTCTGTCAACAGGGGGTCGTGGATTCCCTCGCCGCCTGGCGCCACATTCTATCTGATGTCAGCAGGATGCCATTGTCCATCTCGCAGCTCCAGATCTTACATGAAAGCCCTGCGCGTGCCGGACGAGGTGAATGATCGGAGGCATCTGCAACTTCTCGTCACTAGAATGTCATATATGTCCTTCACCTCACCATGCAGACGGCACGCGAGCTCTATATACACTTTCATACCCTCCCGACCCAGCCAGCACCACCACGACCCTCGCTCAAACCTACCCGACGCAACGCGTCCCGAACAGCGCAGCGACCCGAGAACAGCAGTTGCCGGTCCTGTCAGTCCGTCATGCCAACCATGCTTTGCCAGCGACATCTTGCGCCTACGGCATCCTCACCGTCAAAGATTAGTGACGACGCCCCAGCCCGCTCATCTGCCCCACCGAGATGCCACACAACCTGTCGACGCGACGGATTTCGTCTTCTGCAGTCGATGCCGCCTACCCCTAGAGGCCGCGGGGGGGAAGAGAGCGAGGGGCAAGACCTGGCAGCGAGGAGCCCGAAACCTTCGAGCGTTCGGCCGCGGAGCCGGGGCGTCGGTTGAAGCTTTCTCTGTGGTGGAGCTGGTGTGGCTGTTGCGTGGCAGTGTGCTGGTTGCGTCCATGCTGCATCGTGAATGCTTTGGTGGTTTTGCCTGGCGCCTGCTGGGAGGCGAGGAAAATTGTGTGCACGTTAGCTCTTTTGGTGGGTGTTGCGAGGTTGCACGAAGGTCGTTGTTCTGGTTGAAGTTTAAAGGCTGTGCGCCACGTTAGCTGGACTTGTCACTGCGATCGATTTTGCCTGTCTTGCGACGAAGTTTTCTAATATTCATGACATTGGCCAACAATTGATGAGATTGACTTTTGGCTTGACGTTCGATTTCACCTCTTATTCCCACACTGCTTGCTATGCGACACAAATTTTCAGGTAAAGATATCTTCGCGAAGTATACACGATCTCGGGATCGGGCCACGCGCTTCGATCCGCGGAGTGAACACCATTCGCCGCGCCCCGACATTCGCTACCTGCGTTTCTATTGTGCTATACCTCTAATGACCTTTGTTGCTGCCGTCGAAAACTTGGAAAACTCAAAAGCCGACCCCACACGTCCTGCTTCACAGGCGCCTTGAGCCCAGCTGACTGCGCGCGCACAACTTTTCCTCACTTTCCACCGTGCTCACCCTCCTCCTTGAAACACCCTCCAAACTCCCATCCTCTATCCGTCCCTCCGTTGTCGAATCCTACGCGAGACGCCACAGCGAAATCCTCGACCTCGAACACCCTCAGAGAGGTCAGTGGTGTGTAAACTCCGCACTTGTATTTATCACATCTCTGCATACCCTCCTCGTCCGGGCGGGGGCAACGAGGATCGTGCAGGAAATGCTGTAAGGTATAGGAAAGCTCGCAGGCAGGAAAACTGCAGTTGGGGGTCGAGGACGCGGTGCATTCGGCTGCGCTCTTGGGATCTGAGTGAAGGTCTTCGTGGCGTTCGTGCTGGCGTGGGTCTTGGAGCGAGGCCTCATTCCGGTGGACGAGGCTGCAGACGGCGCCAACGTTCTTCAGGGGATGCGGAGAGTCGACGGTGTGGAACATGACGTTCTGGATTGACACCGAAGTGAGGGTCGGAGCGTGGTGCTCGATGAAGGAGGTGATGTCAAAATCTGCCTGAGTGCTGGGTCGGAATGGTCGGTCTTTCTGGATTGAAGTTGTGACTGGGCGGACCAGACGAACGGTGAAGGTCTTGAGCTTCGGAAAATCCGTCAAAGATCGTCCATCGTAGTAGAGGACGCCACGCAGGCTTGTGTCGCTAAGGACTACCCGCCTGTACATGTTTGTGACCAGGTCGATTTCGAGGTGTTCTAAATGCGGTCTCGCACCGAGGACGACTTGGCGCCAAAGACTGCGCTGGGGGCAGCTCTCGGGCCACCCGCAATCCATGGTAATCTTGAGCTTCCGCAATTTGGTAAACGACGAAACGGGCCCTGTTGTCGAGGTGGACAGCGATAAATCGAGTGAAACTTGCTCTGGTAGGTCATCACAAAATGGCATCTCTGCCTGCACGAATAGCTCGGTGAAAGGAAGAGCTGATTGGACCAGCAGGCCATAGAGAACCTCCGCGTCCGAGCGATGCGCGGTTCGACCTTTGGGGTTTGTCCTCTCTGGGCTGTACCTTCTAGTGAGTTGACCCATGATCTTGTCGTCGGGTAGATCGGCGGCGTCTCTGGCGCATTTTGCGACCTTATCTGGGCTGACTTGGTTCAAGCCGGATCTGTCGTTGGATTGCGTAAAGGAGATCTTTTTCAGCTTGGGCAGTCGAGTAAGAGCGTCGATCAAAGGCTCATATGCGACTTCGAAGACCGGCAGCGCGTCCGTCGGAGTGGGCTGCTTCTGTTCCCTGGCGAGACCCTCAGGAAACCGCGCAGGCCAGCCTTTAAATCGGAAGGCCATTTCGCGAGCAATTTGAGAATCTGAAACGCCCCGGGTACGTGCTTCTTTGCCCAGCGTACGATAATTGCTCCACGTCCAATTCATGGCGCCCCAGTTCACCTTCCCGAGCAGACATACTTCCTCTACCTCCGTCGGAAAGATGGGGTGCTCGCAGATCTGGATGACCTGCTGCATTGCCGCCGGAGAGTGATGTATATATAGAATCTTTGAACGAGTCTTGAGCTCAGTGTTGCAGGACTTAATGATGGTGGAGCTTGTGCGCCGCAGGCTCAGCAGGTCCTTCAAGGGCAGCTTCGCGAAGATGATCAGACGGATTTCCTCCGGCAGTGAGTCCAGAGTGATAGACGGCCGTAGCTGGGCCCCGGTCTTGCCGGCAGCTTTGTTGCCCTTGCGCTTGTGGCGCTCGCGGGGTTCGAAGAAGACCATTTTAACGTATTTGCAAGTCGGTGTCGCTAGTTTTTGCGGAGGTAAGTGATTCTTGAATTCGATGAGTATTCCTCTGTTCTCTCGCTCTATAACTCTTCAGTGTGTGGACTGAATGAGGTGCTGAATGAGCAAGTTCTGTTTGTCAAAAGAAGAAAATCAAGTGAAGTAGTGAGGATGTCGTGGTTGAGGAAAGCGTAATGGGACGGCCAGGCAAACAGGCCACCTCCATTGTCACACACTGCTGCTCATTGTGGAGACCGCGCCATAACTTCTTGAGCCAGCACGTGGACGAACAAATGAGACGTCAAGCAAACGCGACATGCCGCTCTTAGCCCGCACAAGATTATCTGGCCTGACCAAATAAGACTTGGCAGATCCGTGGCGCTGCAGAGGCTGGGAACTCACATTTGATATTCTCTACTTTGGAGAGCCACAACACTAGTGAACCTTATTTGCCCAATGAAGACGTCGCGCCATCTGGGTCGACACCACTGTCAGCTTCCGTCACAATAGCCCGTGCAAACCGGTGTTATTGACTTACATAATCTTTACGGTATGTTGGTGCCTCGATCGTTACCGCTGTACACCACCTCACACAATGCATATGTTCTCACCCTTGCGCTCATTCCTTCATTCCTTCGTCTCACTCTCTGCCTCAGGGTGGCCCACAGGTACCAGCTTCCCCACGACGAGATATTTCTCATCAAACCGCTCCTCCCATCCCCTCAATGACTCCATCTCCTCCGCCCCTAGATCCTCCAGCTTGTCCAACGGACCCTTCAGGTTCTCCGTCAACATGTCCTCGTCGAAACTCCCACATGCCAACCCTCTGCTCGCATCTCTGCCGGCGAAATTCTGATACGGCCCAGCGGGGCCGTAGAAGTTGCGGCCGGGCGTGACGTCGAAGACACGGCCGCGGACTGCCAGGTACACGGGCATGTTGTTCGTGCCATTGTAGGGAAGGAGTTCTGGCGGGGTGAAGACTCGGAAGACGGTCGCTGGTGGAGGAGTCGGAAGAGTGCTCGCAGCGGAGGGCTGGGGGCGGAGGCGGAGGTATGCTAGGATGACGAAGAGGGAGAGGAGGATGATGTTGATGGGCGTCGCGATTGTAGCACTGAAAGCGGTGTCAGTCACCAGGCTTTTTCTCTAGTCGGATTTGAGCGAGGCATACACTTCTGCTGCCGGTGGAACGTCGCCGCCCGCCATGTTGGGGTCTGATGCTGTGGAAGAGGACAGATGTCAGCGTCTGGGTCGTCCAAGGTTGCAGTGTCAAGGCCTTACCGTCCTCCATTTCGCAATCAGTCAACGTCGATCAAAAGTTGTCAATGCAAGTACAATCTCGGCTGAAGCATCAGACGTTTGATCATAGAATCCATTCATTTGGCGAAGTAAGCACCTATTCGCGGGTCGTGAAGCCTCGAAGGGCACGTCACCCAAACGGCGCTCGCACGGTGCACCACAGTTCGGCGCGAGTCCGAAACGGCAGCGGGGTGACCTCGACCCGAGTCCCGAGCTCCAATCACCGCCACTCGACCATCAGAAGCTGAAGCACCACCCTCACAGGCGGTCAAAACAGCAAACACACGCAACGTAGGCACGTCTGAGCGCGCACGCATTTTACCCCATCACGCGAACCAATGTGATCTCGAACGGTGGGACCGCTCAAAACAATGTAGGTCCCTTCGCGCCGCGGGTAGCAACGCGTCTCGACCTCCCCTCGACGTGCCATCGTGAGGAATAGGTACAACAAAACGTCGACAAGTTCCCTTTTCCTTTTTGTTCTTCCCGGCGCACCACACCGATCGCGCAAAGAACGCAGGCAGGAAAACACCGCGGCAAAGACCCAAGACTCCCCGCACAATCCTCAGAAACCCTTCAAGACAGCAACAACAACGATCCCGCTCAATTGACATTGCCCCGAGACTGGACGGGGGATCAGCCCATCATGCCAGCTTCCAGCATCCAGCGGGATTCACGCTGGGCTTCGAATCAAGGGTCAGCTGCTCCCAGCGTCCCGTCTGCCTACAGTGATGACTACGACCAATTCATGCCCTGCTACCAGACCCAGGACTTCTCTCCTCTGCAGTACAAATCGCAGCACAACGCCTCGCACCATCTATCTTACCACGCTCACCCGCAACAGCAAATTCACGATCACGCTCCACAAGTGAGACAGTCTCAGCTGCCCGTCTTCAAGCAAGTGCGCCACATGCTGCAGCCGGCCCATTTGACGACGCCGGGCAATCCAAAGTGGAACGAATACACAAACGAGCAGAAGGGAGGTGCGAGACCAGCACAGACAAAGGTCTCACCTTACGACGAGGCCTTCAAAGGTCGCAAACAGTCTCCGCTCCACTCAAAGAGGGACAAGTCATCAGCCTCGGTGCTGCGAGACGACGAGATCGACTCTCATACAAACAGTAAAGAGGCCTCGGATCGATCTTCGACGGCTTCGCCTGTCTCACCTCTCCACGCTAGCGTACCTGAAAAGGACCACAACATGATACCCAGCCCTCTTTCGCTGAACGTACAGCGTTCACGCCCGACGGCACAGTCGCCGCTGAGCCATCAAATCAAGCGCAAACCAGCGTTCAGGTCAATGTCGATGGCGGAAAACGAACCGCCCTCACCACCGCAAGCGCAAGACGACGACGATATATCACAAACAGCCAGCAGCCCTAAATATACCGACGCTCGTTTGATCGACGACAGGGATGCGGACGAAGCGAGACACGAGCCAACGTCTCGTTTCAGCTGGACCACCTATGAACCCTCCATCGCCCCCACAAACCGTCAATCCACAGACACCATGGCGACGAGGCACTCCAAGCAGCTCCCACCGCGGCCGGCGGAGGCCATCGTCCAGCAGCCTAAGAGCCACTTTAGCTGGAGCACCTGTGCGACCACCTACAACCCCCCACGAGACTCGGTCTCACCAAGCCCACCACCACCCCTCCCCGAGAAACCCGCTCAGCAGACCGCGAAAGGCCCCCAAATGCAATCGATCCTCTCCCGCAGCCGCCCCCTCCCCCGCTATGACC
>JAWXCT010000003.1:29142-45701 GCA_034509035.1 Saxispiralis lemnorum
TCCCCCATCTCAATCCCCCTCTCATCACAAAACCGCGCCGCCTCAACATCCTTCCCGGACAAGCCCTGGGGGTTATGCGTCGTCCAGCGGATCGAGGTCTTGTTGTACACATTAGTCCATTCCGGGTGGTGGCGAGTCATTTTGGCGTGGCTGGCGATGGCGGACATGAAATCCTTCAAATTCAACAACCGGTCAGCCAGCGTTGTTGAGTAGAGTGGAGAAGCGTCTGCACCGACGTTCTTTCCTCGTCGGCGGGAAGGGAGGGTGAGGTGCGTCAGCGTACCCATGTCCGACCAAACGTCTTGAACTTGAACACCCTCTCCAAGCCCCGCCCGTCCGCGCACACTTGCCATTTCCCGTGCGCCAGCAGAGCGCGGGCGTCGCGCTCGACGGCTTCGGCGTCTTCGCCGGCGGAGATGCGGAGGGTTGGGGGGTGGAGGGACATGGTGGTCTGGTGTCTGTGGTGGAAGAGCTGGGTGTAGGGGCGGAAGTGGGGAGGTGCGAGGCGGATTAGGTGGCGTAGTAGGGGCCGGGAGAGGGAGAGCATTGTGGTTTTGAGGGTGAAGCGAGGGAAGGGATGGAGAGGAGCTTGAGTGGGGCGGGGGTGGACGGTGGATGATTGGAATGGGAGGTGAGTACCGCTGATAGGATGCGGCGGACGAAAGAGGTGTTTGATAGTGGTCCTTGCTTATCTGGTCGGGCTGGATTGATGAGTCGATATTTGGGCCACGTAAAAGCTTGCATTGTTGTGAGGAGAAGACGTTAGTGAGGAGGGAGTATGCCCTTTGTCGTCCTCGACCTCTACCGTCTGGGTTCTGAAGGCATCGAGCCAGACATTCGGCACTACAGACACCTCGATACCGAATCAAAACCAAATCTAGACGAGCGCTCTCATCGCTCATCATAAAATCGTCAAAACGTAAACTTTTCGTTCCATCATTACGCTTTATGCTCTACCTCGTCTCCACACTCTACTTAATCCCCTTATCCAACTGCGCCAGCACCCCCAACACAGCCGCCCCACTCTCCGGATCCTCCTCCTGCTCCCGCGCTCTCCGTGACCGACTCCGGCCCTGCGCACCGGCATTACGACTCGCACTTCTCCCGCCCTCCTTCGCCCTCGCGCGTTCCTCTGCCTCCTCGGCCTCCTCCTCGACGACCTTGAGCGCGCGCTCATACGCCAGCATCGCCGCTTCGTCCTCTGGACGAACGACGCGAGAGGCACTGCCCTCTTCGTCGTCTTCGTCATCCTCGTCGCCGTCGGAGTCGGAGCCTGAACTATTCGTCGGGCTGCGGGGTCGTGTAGTTGCAGACGTCTGCTGTGGTGGCGCAGGCGTAGCTTGCTCTGCTACTGTCGTTGTTCCCGACGCAGCCGCCGTCGCTGCAGCCTTCTCGCCTCTCTCGTCCACAGCAGCCGCCTCATTCGAAGCGGCACTTGCCGTACGCGACAGCGGTGACCCAGACGCGCGATTCCCCTGCTTGTACCCGATCGCCTCGGCGACCATACGCGCTTCGTGATCGGGGTCTCCAGCACGCCCCAACTCGCCCAGCGCGCCCAAATCCGACGACGACATGAGCGACATACGGTTCTGAGCGTCGAGCAGGTGCCCCCCACGACCCCGAGGCACGTCCTCCGACTTATCGAGGATGTCGCGGTACCCCGTGCGCGAAGGGTCCTGCAGACGCTTGCGCTTCTTGGCCTCGCGCTTGGACGAAGGCCGCACGACAATGACAGGCACAGGCGAGTACTGCAGGCAGTACTTGCTCACGGAGCCCGAGGAGAGCAGGCCTTGGTAGCCCGTCAGGCTGCGGCCGCGCGTGCCGACGACCAAAATCGCGGGCTCGTAGATGCGGATCATCTGCTGGATCGTGTCATGCACTTTCCCGATGCTGAATTCGAGCACGAGGCTGATGGCGCGGTCGTCCGTGTTCTTCTTCTCGATCGCCTCGAGGAAGCGCTCCGCCTCGCGCCGGTAACCCTTTTCGCCCATTCCCCCAGCCCACTTCACCGCTTCCCGGCTGTCCTTCTCCACCACACGTAGACACACCACCTCGTCCCCGTCGTCCACCAGCTCGTCGATCATCCACTCCAGCGCCGTGTCCGAGTACTCGTTCGTATCCGTCCCGCACAGAAACGTGCGCGAGCGCTTCGTGTACTCGTACGCGCGGTGCTTCCGGTTGAGCGTCAGGCTGAAGTCGCTCGCCTCCTTATTGCTGAACGTGTCGAAAGAGACGCTGGGCCGGAACTGCGCCGGCGGCGGCGGGCTGCTCATGCGGCGCGGGCGGCCTCCATGCGCTCCTCCACTCGGTGTGCCCGTCCCGCTGCCGAACACCGATTGTCTTTTGCGCGTTGTCGGCTGGGCGCTGGAGGAGCGTGCTGTCGTGGCGCCGTCGGTCTTGACATGCGGCACGAATTGCACACTAGGGCGGCGGCCGAGGTCGTCGCCGCCGCCGTCGGAGTTGATGGTGGGGCGGCGCCAGGCGGGGACGAAGGTGTTGGAGGAGTTGGTCGAGCCGGTGCGGTCGGGGAGGGTGGCGGAGGAGGTGGGGCGCGATGTTGGAGGGGTTGCGGAGGGCTGGTCCGACGGGGCGGCTGTGGACCGGGGAGAGGGTGATGCCGACATGGTTGCGTGGTGGTCGTGCTCGTGCCGGGCGTGGAGTGGAGGTGGATGTGCTACGCCAGCACTCAGAGAGGGTGATGCGAGAGGGTCGTTCCCATGAAACGGTGGAGTCTCACGGTCCGCTGGCGGGGACAAGCGCAACGAGGGGCTCGCTTTGACGAGAGATCAGTGTCACCGAGGAAGACTGAATGGCCGCTGCCCTCTTCCACGCAGTGAGAAGTGTCGGCGAACCGCGTGTATGAATGTGTTATTTGCGGTGGAGAGGTATGGAGAGAGTCTGGGGGAAAGATCGGGGAAGGAGTGGGCAGCTCGGCGGGGTGGTCGTTCAGGAACCAGCCAGCCAAGGCCTGCCACCGGATAGCCGTCTTGGGCCTTCCATTCACCAACCCTGCAAGGGCGCAGATGCCTGTGTGGCTTGAGTCACCATCACTTCGTGTTGCTCTAAGCAACGCTTAGACAGAAAAATCGAGTATTCTCATATTGATGTGAACTTCCAAACGTTGTGAACCACCCAACGTCATGTTGCAGCCCCATGTGAGGTCTTCCAAGCCACGATATGAATGTGGCATTGATTTCCAGCCTCGCTGGGATATCCTAAAATGCGCCAGACTCCTCGCTCCCTAAACACACCCTCCGTCCCACCCGGTGCCTCTTGCAGACCGCTTATTCCCCAGCCATAGCAGCGTACTGCATTTCTCCTTGCCCTGGTGGCGGCGCGACGGCGTCCAAATCATCTTTACCCCCTTCCCCAGCGCCTGATCCCTCCACTGCTTTCTTTCCTTTCCCTGCGCCCCCACTAATAGCTTTGTCCGTCGCTCTCCCCGCTCTAGCATTCTCCATCCTCTTCTCGCGGTCCATGTTGTCCAACGGCTTCGGCTTTCCCCACTGCACCCGTAGTGGCACTCCTTGCACCACAGCCCGCCCTTGACACGCCGCCGCCGCTTTCTCCGCACCCTCACGCGTGAGATAGTTCATGAAAGCGCAGTGAGAGCGATGACTGCAAATGACACTGCGCAGCTGGCCGAACTGCGCAAAGTGCGTGCGCAGAGCTTGCTCGGGCAGGTCGTCTTCCACACCTGTGATGAAGAGAGAAGTGATGTTTTGGTCCGCCGGAGGGAGAATGTCGGCCGGTTTTGGCGGGAGAGCGGCAGATGATGGAAACGATTTATTTGCGCGAGCGCCAGGCGCCTTGCCAGTGGGAGCGCCTGTTCTAGATCCGTAGGCTGACTTTCCAGGTGTGTCCTTGGTGCGAATGGGGCCTGGCTCGTGTGGTGCTTCGCCTCCCTCCAACAGCTTTTGATCTCCGGCCTCTGCTTCCAGTCTCCTTTGCTTTTTGTAGTATGGCTCGCTGCTGGCTAGTCTCTTCAACAGATCTCTCGCCTTCTCGTCCGTCTTTTCGTATCCCTCCAAACCTCTCCCTTCCTCAATCTCCTTTTCGTTGTTTTGCGCAAAGAACTCTCGGTTGACCTCGCTCTGCGGCCCCGGCGCAACCATTTTCAGCGCCGCATCTCTGATTG
The DNA here is from genome assembly GCA_034509035.1 of Saxispiralis lemnorum. Lineage (NCBI taxonomy): Eukaryota > Fungi > Ascomycota > Dothideomycetes > Mycosphaerellales > Aeminiaceae > Saxispiralis > Saxispiralis lemnorum. Next base: position 33,281 of record JAWXCT010000003.1, read on the forward strand.
TGATGGGTAGGCCGAACGAGAGATCCAGCATGCAGCACTGACAACAGTTCTTGAGTCGCGCACATGTCAGGCAGATGCCGGTGCGTTTCTGTCGTGCAGTTCTGTCGGCTTTCCAGCGGAAGACGGTAAAAGGTCGTGTGCAGAGTTTGCAGGCGTCGCCGTAGTCCTCCTTCAGCATCTGTACGTAGGGATTGTCGGGTAGGCATCGCTCGCATACTGATGGCATGTCCTGGGCGCATTGTCAGTATGGCTCATTCGAATGCGCGCATGTCCTTTCTACGCACAGTAGACTCCCATCCCGAGCGATTCAGATCCTGCTTAATCTGAGGCGGCATGATGCAGACGCGGGGGTTTCAAGGTGGCGCAACGCCGTGTGCAAATCGTTCGACGCAGAGTGCGATCGCGGGCTTGTAGGTCGGTCGATTGAAGACGGACGCCAAGGGGGTGATGTTGCTTGTGGTTGGATGTGTGCAAGAGACGATTCCAGACCGGAGTCGCAAGCTCGTCGCATGTGAAAGCCTCCACGAAATCTTGGCATTGTTGAGACCCTGCGGCTCGGCGCGCTTTCATCCGGGCCTGGGCGCCGGCGTGGAGGCGATGGTTCCTTGCAGGCGGGGAGGAACGTACGATAATAATTTGCCAGGCGGAGACTTGGATAAATTGCCATTGGCACTCCATATTCGCACCTCGGTTTGCTCTCCTCTTGCAACTTCCACTACGACTACCTAAACCACCAATCCTCGACTCCACCATCCCTGCTCCTACTCCGACTTGAACATCAATCGCCCCCCTACCGCGAACATGGGCTCCAACCCCCCGACTCTCGAGAAGCAAGACCTGGCCCGCGATGCCGCCTTCCAGAAAGCCCTCCACGGCAAGACGGCCGAGGAGCGTAACTCTTTCCGCGCCATGATGTCCAAGGACCACGCCGCGCAGAAAGAGGCCGTCGACGAGTACTTCAAGCACTGGGACAACAAGCTCTCCGCCGACGAGACTGAGGACATCCGCAAGCAGCGCCGCGACGAGTACGCCACTCTGACCCGCCACTACTACAACCTGGCCACCGACCTGTACGAGTACGGCTGGAGCCAGAGCTTCCACTTCTGCCGCTTCAGCAAGGGCGAGCCTTTCCGCCAGGCTCTGGCCCGCCATGAGCACTACCTCGCCCTGAAGATGGGCATCCAGGAGGGCCAGCGCGTGCTTGACGTCGGTTGCGGCGTGGGCGGCCCCGCACGCGAGATCGCCAAATTCTCCGGCGCCAACATCGTCGGCCTGAACAACAACGACTACCAGATTGAGCGGGCGCGGCGGTACGCGACGCGCGAGGGCCTGGACGGCCAGCTGAGCTACACCAAGGGCGACTTCATGCAGATGACATTCCCGGACAACAGCTTCGACGCCGTCTACGCCATCGAGGCCACGGTGCACGCGCCCAGCCTCGAGGGTATCTACTCGGAGATCTTCCGCGTGCTCAAGCCGGGCGGCGTCTTCGGCGTGTACGAGTGGCTCATGACGGACAAGTACGACAACGACGACCCGCACCACCGCGCCATCCGTCTGGGCATCGAGCAGGGCGACGGCATCAGCAACATGGAGAAGATTTCGACGGGCCTTAAGGCCATGGAGGCCGCGGGCTTCCAGATGGAACTGAACGAGGACCTGGCGGACCGTCCGGACGAGTATCCCTGGTACTGGCCGCTGTCTGGGCAGCTGAAGTACATGCAGAGCATCTGGGATTTCCCCACGCTGGTACGCATGACGCACTGGGGCCGTGGATTTGTGCACCGTATGGTGGGCTGCATGGAAATGGTCGGAGTCGCGCCGCGGGGCACGCAGAAGACGGCAGACTCGCTCGCGCAGGCGGCTGACTGCCTCGTGGCGGGCGGGAAGGAGAAGCTGTTCACCCCCATGTACCTCATGGTGGCGAGGAAACCGAAGGCGTGAGAGGTGCAAGTCGACAGCTCCCGTTTCAGGTTCTTCGATGTTTCGATGTTGGTGCCGGCTAGGGATGTTGCATAAAGGCATGGCGAGGCCTTTGGTGCATATGCAGGGCGTTTTTCTCGGTGGGTTGGCTGAATCTGATATACTTACACTGGAGTAATTGTACATTGTCTAGTCCGTCCACTCTGATTTCCTCTTCATTCTCTTCGTCCAGCTGCCGCTCCAAGCTCGTCGCTCGTCGTTCCCCGAACGTTGGATCTGGATATCACCGTGACCGTGACCACAACCACGATCTTGCAAGCTTTCCCTCTTATCCGTCGGCGCGTGTTGCTCTTCTACATCATCTAGAGATCTTTCCACACTGCTCTTGCCCTGTTGCGTCCACCTCAAAACCTCGCTCTCTTCAACTCCTTCAGCGACTTTGTCGTCCCCTTCAGATTCTTCGCCGCCTCATTATCCCCTCGCTCCGTATGCTCGTGAATGTTCAGCTTATACCTGCACCACCCCAATCCCGGTCAGCACTCCATTAAACCATCCATACTTTCTTTCCCCCGTCCTCTATATACTCTCTTTCCGAAACCAGGGTCTCATGGTTCAAAGTGCGCCAACTCACTTGTTATCCCCCACATGCTGCCCCTGCACAACATTCTCCCGCAAAATCTTCGCAACCCCCTGCGCCTCCTCGACCGCCGCGACCGCCGCGGTCTCGCCCGACTCCAAGTTGCGGTTCTTCTGGAAGCCGTCGCGCGCGGCTTTGCGGGAGGCTTGCAGGGTTGTGGGGTCGTCTGGGACGCTGTCAATACGATTGACAGAATGGCGGGGGCGGTGTCCCTTTTTTGTTTGTGTGGACCTAGAGAACTGGTTGCGCCGTACCTTGGAAGGCTATGCGGGTTGCGCGGAGGAGTAAGCGGTAGGTTGTTAAGACGGCAAGGCGGCTTTTCGCGAGCTCGGCGGGGTTGAGGAGTTGGGACATTATGGGCAAGTAGTCTGGGCCGATCGTTTCGGGAGAGGCTATCGGTCGTGCATCGTATGGTTATTTGTCGTCGGAATTGAGTGAGCGAGGTCGGCTTCCTTCTCCACGTGAATCCCCGCGGCGAGTGGGACGCGATATCACCGCGCACAGACCATCCGTCGAAAAGTTCCCAACTCCAAATTCGAGATTTTTGGACTTTTCGACATACAGCACCTTGTACACCCACACTATGGCGACCACGATGCAACTCAACGCCACCCTTCCGTCCTTGCCCGAGGGCTGGACGGCGGAGAAGGACTTCAAGCCCATCGCCCCTCTCTCCGCCTCCAAGTCCCGCGCCATCGAACCTGTAGGCCCTCACTTCCTGGCCCACGCCCGCAGAAAGCTGCACAAGCGCACCTTCAGCGAGGACGAGCGGATCCAAGCCGAAAAGACCGTCGCCAAAGCCGAAGACGAAAAAGACGACGACATCGACGAGGAAGAGGACCCCATGCTCCTGCAGCGCGAGGCCAAGGACTGGAAGACGCAGGACCACTACGCGATCCTGGGCCTGGCGCGGTACCGCTGGCGCGCGAGCGAAGACCAGATCAAGCGCGCGCACCGGAAGAAAGTGCTCAAGCACCACCCGGACAAGAAGGCCGCCAGCGGCAAGGAAGAGAACGACCAATTCTTCAAATGCATCCAGCGCGCGACCGAGATCCTGCTCGACCCCGTCAAGCGCCGGCAGTTCGACTCTGTGGACGAGGCGGCCGACGTCGAGCCCCCCAGCAAGAAAGACGTCCAGAAGAAGCCCGGCAACTTCTACAAGCTGTGGCGGCCCGTGTTCGAGTCCGAGGCGCGCTTCAGCAAGACGCAGCCCGTGCCCGGCCTCGGGGACGAGAACAGCAACCGCGAGCACGTCGAGTACTTCTACAACTTCTGGTACAACATTGACAGCTGGCGCACGTTCGAGTACCTGGACGAGGACGTGCCGGACGACAACGAGAACCGCGACCAGAAGCGCCACGTGGAGCGCAAGAACAACAACGCACGCAAGAAGCGCAAGGTCGAGGACACGGTGCGGCTGCGCAAGCTCGTCGACGATGCGCTCGCGACCGACGAGCGTATCAAGAAGTTCCGCCAGGAGGGAAACAAGGAGAAGAATAAGAAGAAGTTGGAGCGTGAGGCGGCGGAGAAAGCCGCCAAGGAGGAGGCCGCGAACAAAAAGGCCGAGGAGGAGCGCCTGGCCAAGGAGAAAGAGGCCGCCGACAAAGCCGCGCGCGACGAGGGCAAAAAGGCCAAGGAGGCGGCCAAGAACGCGGCGAAGAAGAACAAGCGTGTCGTCCGCGGCGCCGTCAAGGACGCCAACTACTTTATTGATGGCGAGGCGGGCCCACAGCAGATTGATGCTGCGCTTAACGACGTCGACGGTCTGATCACGAAGCTGGAGAACGAAGAGCTGGCGCTCGTCTCGTCCAAGCTGCAGGGCAAGGACAAGTCGGCGATCAAGGCGGTGTTCCAGGAGGAGACGAAGCGGTTGATCGAGGCTGGCAAGGTCAAGGAGGGCGAGATGAAGACGTTGGCTTAGATTCGATGCCATTTCTCGTACTGTCCACGCTATGCTACGGTAGAATAGCGATGACCACGCTTGTTCTTCGAGCTGGTGCGATAAAGGTCTCTCACAAGGCTTTCGGATAGATCTTGTATGAACACCATATGCTTATTTTCAGACGAGGAAACGATCTCTCATGTCAACTCTTTCAGCTACTTGAGCTCCACCGAACAGTATCAACACGTTGTGAAGGCAGATGTCCTCCACCACGGGACATGAGCAATGAAAAGGGAAACAGAGCTGCGAGAGAAGTCACAGAGTCCGAGACCAACTAGAGAGACGTCAATCACAGGTACTCGAGCACCTCAAAACCAGCCGACATGTCCGCTACCTAAGGAAAGCGGCCGTTACATCAAGTCCGATAAGCGACAGCCAAAATTGCGACATCAGTAAAGATCCCCACGAACAAGCCCGAATGCAGCGATGCTTTTGCAACACAAGCCCCGTTTCCCTAGAAAGACAAAGAAAGAGCACAACAGCCCCCTGGTACACAAGCCACCTCGTCTCACTCATCACAACAATCAACCCCTCCCCTATACGACCGCGAAAAAGCTCCTCCCCTCCACCATTCTCGCCTGCTCTGCTGTCTCGAGCGGCGTCTGAGGCGGCGTCAGCGCCTCGTCGCCGCCCGCGACCGGGCGGTAGTAGCACGCGAACATGGGCTCGGCTTTCCTAGGCTCGGCGGCCTTGCCAGACGCGAAATCGACGACGCTGAGGCGGCGAGGCGTGCTCTGTTCGTCCGAAGCGAGCTTGACATGGGTCCGATCGTCGCGGACTTCTTCGTTGTCGGCTAACTCCTGCTTGATCTGCACCCGCAGCCGCGCCTTGAGCTGCTGCTCGACGCGGACGCGGAAAAACTCGACGTCGTCGAAGGCGTCGGTTTCTTCAAAGTCGAGGAGCAGACTGCACGGTCCGGAAACGCCCACGTTACCTTTTCCTAAGCAGCTTTGATCGAGCAACGATGCGTCGCGAACCGCAGCGGCGTACGCGTAGGCTTGACCTTCCGCACAAAGTCGAAGCGGCGACCATGGTAGCGCGCGGCGCGTAGCGACTAGAAGTCCTTGCTTATTTCGCTCAGCTCGGTGGTGCGAACGCGCGCAAGAGCGGCGGGGGAGAGGTCGAGTTTGGATTTCCAGAACCCCTGGGTCAGGCATGGGACCAGTAGGAGGGCGATGTGGCATTTTACGTGGTCGTCAAGGACGGCTCCGGTGTCAGGGAAGACGTAGTCGATGAGGCTGAAGCGGCGGGCGTCGAGGGGACTGAGGGGCGTCATGGCGCGGAGGAGGGAGGTGGCGCGGGCTTTGCCGCAGCGCGCGTGGTAGGTGAGGGTATGGTATTCGGAGCCGAAGAGTCCGACGGCGCGGTAGGCCGGGTTGAGGACGACGTGCGAGCCGGCAATGGCGATGTCGCAGGCTGTTGCGAGGGCGACGCCGCCGGCGGCTGCGTTGCCGCGGATCGCGGCGATGGTTAGATTGTTGCGGCTCGGCAACTCGTGCAGGAGGTAGTGGACGACGTCGTCGATGCGGTTGATCTTTGCCCAGGACTCCTCGGCCGGGTTCTCGGCGGCCTCGATTACGTTCAGTGCGATGCCATTGCTGAAGTACGCGCCGCTCATGAGTGCCACAGCACGGATGGGCGCCTCCGGTGTCGATTTCGAAATGATGTAGTCCATGGCGTCGATTAGAAGGGAGCACTTGTCGGTCGTAATTGCTCCGTTGTAGAAATCGAAATGCAGATACGCCGTGAGGCTGTCATTACTGTCCTCATCGATATTAACCCACGCTTCCTGAAATGTCTGGTGTGACACGAGCATCCAGTCGCAGCATAAGGGCCAATGCAGCTTGTTCAGATCCACATCCATGAGAAGACCCACATCCAGCAGACTGGACAAGGCCGGCACTTTGGGCCACAAGGCTGGCCCGTCGGCCTTGGGTCGGCGAACGTGGGTGATCAAAACACCTTTGCCATCGCAAGTGGTGATGCAGACTGCTGCGTTCCGTGTGCCCAGAACTTTTGTGGTTGTACCCAATGCCCACACAGCCTGACGACGTGTAGGGTTGTCTTCCAAACTGCCTCCGTAGATGTACAGGCTGTAGCCAGACATTTTGCTCAGCACGCCCGGCTGTGAGTCAGCACATCGGATGCGTCGGGAGACCTGCAAGGCTGTCTGACGCGATGGATATATCTCACGTTGCGCCGCCTTCAACAGCGGCCTGTGGTGCGTTTTGCCACCTTGAAACGGCATTTGGTTGGAAACGCAGAGCTGACGATATCGAGTATCCGCCTTGAGGGTGAAGCGTCTTGATCGTGCCCGCAGGTCCCTTGCATTGGGAAGCGGCCTGCAGTCTGGATATTGTCGACCATGTGGCTTTGACCGCAGCTCCGCAAAGGGGTCGACGGTACATTTGCGCCTTGGTCATGCCAGGCTCGCGATGTCGGTGGGGAATGGGTCGAAGGCCCAGACTAGACCGGCGTCAAATTGTTCAACAGCCTGCAAGACGGTGATGCCCCACTTACTTCGTCCGGGGGCTACTGTGGGACTGTTCAGTGTCTGCAATAGCTCGGCAGAGTCTGCGATGGTTCCATCGTCGCCCATCAGCACCCAGTCGATGGCGCTGGGTCCCGCATCACCGGGAGGTCCAGGAGCTACGATGAGAGTCATGATGTTGCTGTAAATGGTAGCCGGGACTCGCGCCGTGAGGAAGGGGCACAAGACTAGGTTAGGCTTGAAAACGGTGACGGCCTCGATCATGGCTGTGTCTGAGAGGGCGCACTCGATGGAGACTTGGTGACCGGCATCAGACAACTCGAGGGAGAGACGTTGCGAGAGCGAGTGAGCGCAAAAATGCGTCAGTCTCACTGTGTCGCTTTTATCAAATCTCGTGCTAATGGTCAACCCAACGTCCGATTGTTGCAGCAACAGTACGCTGAATGGCCTTCGAAGCTTTTTTTCATTGCAACGCATCCGTTCGGCATCGGTCTCCATAGCCCCAAAAATGGCTCCAAAGCGAGCAGAGAATGCCGCTACCAGACTGTTACCATCGTCGTTGCAACTGCCGTGGCCTTGCCTGACCACAGGACGAGAAGGGAGGTTCAGGGTTTCCAAGTGGTGCTTCGCACTAGGAGACGACGAGCTCGATCGGTCACGATCAGAGCACGAAAAGCCAGGTAGTACTGTTTCCTTCTGCATGCTGACCACGGAGAGCCTTTTGGGGTTGATATGAGCTTCTTGGAGGTTTGCACTCGGCAATAAAATGGCGCCCACGTGCTTCCACGTGTGGGAACGACCTTCAAAGCTAGACATCAATGGGCATATGCCGCTTCGTGTAGGTCCCACAGCCCCACGTGGCGAATGCAGACGCCAAAGCGCGGCCGGCTCGCGATGAAGTAGCGGTGTGGTGCGGCGTGAGATGCGTCGTGCCTAGAAGACTTGAGCTTTCGTGTTGATTTAGGGTTGGATCAACGAACTCGACGCTGTTGAAAGACTGATCAGTTTCCTCGAACAGAGCATAAGATGCTTCGGCAAAAGTCACAAACTACACGGCTTGTAAACCGATAGAGTAGACGAGGTTGAGAGGCATTCAGTCGACCCTTGTGGAGGTGTGCTCCAGTCCTTGCTAACAGCAATTGTCATGCAAGTCTGCTGTCAGGAAGCGGGTACCAGCATCAGCGGAAACGCGCACCGCCACTGCAATCAAGAGACGAAGACTGTAGAGCCACCGGAGCCGTCTATGAGCGCAAAACTTGCTTCAAAAATCATTAACGTCGAAGCCACATCCAGCGGCGTAAGCCCAAAACGTGGCAAGATATCCAGCACGCGCCACGTCACCGCAATGTACACGCCAAAGACGTTCAATCGAGGACAGCGCTCGACTCAATCTGCATTGACCCACTTTTTGACCTGCGGTAGTATGCAAGACTACTGAACGAGACTGAAGCTGTTGAAGCGCATGTCGTCGATAGAAGCAAGGTCGGATGCGAAGTAGAACTTGCAACACCTCGGTTTGCGGCGCAGTGCTGTGCTCGTGCGGCAGAAAGCTTATCAAGCAACCCGAGAGGGCGTATGCAGTGCTTCTTGGTCAGAGTACATGTAAACCCGGGGTGCGGCAAAGCCTTGTACAGGGCTACCAGCATCGGAATTCTGCGAGCGCTCAGGTCAACATGCCGAGCCAGACCACGAGCGTCCATCCCGTACGGAGATTCTTTGCCCGTGACCGGCTCAGATGGGTGACCATGCGGCTTTGCTGAGGCTGCGCGTGGGAAGCACAAGGCGTGTCCTCGGCAGCTGTGGCAAGTACGTCGCGGCCGTCGCTGGACTGCCAGTAGCCGGCGACAGAGGGCGTCGTCTGCCCGACGTGGCAAGCCCGAGAGGGTGGAAACGGATGGCGGATGGGTGCGTGGATGACAAAGGAGGCAGAGCAAGGAGGAAGTGAGGTTGAGGCGGGGAGTCTTGGTGGGCGCTTGCGGGCGGAGCCGCGTCGGCGCGCACGCTCCGGGCGTCGCGTCGCACGCACGCTACACGTCACTGTGGACGGCGGCCGCGCAAGGGAAAGCACGCTGCCACGCACCCGCGCCGCCCACCCCCCCCTCTGCCCGCGGACACTCGCCGCCGTCGACTTCTTCTTGGGCGGAATACTTTGTATCGTCTCGCCAATGCCAATGCCGCCGACGGCGCACCCGCTCGACCAGCACAATGTTGCCGACCGCCTACTCCCGTGACCGCGCCGCCGCGAGCAACATCCAGCGCCGTCTGGACTCGGTTCCTCCTTCGACCATAGCCCTCTCGACTGTTCCGTTGCTATTCACATGGATCGCCACCGTCTACTTCGCGCAACGGCATCTTTTCCCCGCGTTGGCAAGCGACGCGCCCCAGAGAGATGCCCTGCCCACTCATAGAGGCCCGCCGAAGCCGACCTTGGGCAGCCTCAAGGACCAGGTCAGGATGCCATCTAGGCGCATTGCCGCGAATTTCGTCTTCTCCACCACAATCGGTCTGTCCGCAGTCTTGGTGGAGGTGTTGTTGTGTGAAATATCGAACACCTTGAACCCAGCAGCACGAGGTCTGGCGCTGCGAGTTACCCTTCCCAGCATACTCGTTCTGAGCGTTTTGGTGACTCCAGCACTCGAAATCCACGGCTTGGTTCAGACCTTGTTGAAGGGGTCGAGAGACCCCGTGTCGACGCGCACCACAAGGCCGAGACTCGCACTCGTTCTGGAAGCCTTGCTGCTGGCCAGCTGGCTTGTCGCCTTTTGGTACATTCCGCAGGCCTCGATACTGCGGAGCGCTCTGCATGGCGACGACGGCAAGTACCACGAGAATGGCGACCACCCATTCACGGAGGCTTGCCTCGAGCGGATTGGAATCATTGGCATCTCGCTCATGGCTTCACTTGCTGGCTTCGCTGCTGTGTCGTCGCTTTGGCAAAACTTTGGTGTTCGCCAGCGCGGAGTTCAAGAAAGCGACGTGGCTCGCAAAGAAGCTGGCTTGAAGTCGACAGAAGAGATGCTTTCCTCCAAACAGAGCCGTCTCCGCGCGCTACAGCGTAAGTTATCAAACGCGCCTGCTTCGCAGCAGCCAGGCTTCATGGGTCGAATTGCATCTTCGTTCCGCGGCAACCCGGAGGCAGAGGAGCTAAAGGCGCTGCAAATGGAAGTTTCGGGTCTAGAGACGATGCAAGCTACCTTGTTGTCCTCTCTTTCTGCCCTCCGCTCCCGATATGCAGAGCAACGACGGTCGAAGACAAAACACGGCAAGATCCTCAACGTCTTCAACACCGTCTTCGCTCTGTACTGCGCATACCGCATATGTGCCACCTCACTCTCGTCCCTCCGCCGCTGGTGGCAGCCCGACCACTCATTCGCAACTAGCGATCCGATCAACAACGTTCTCGCCCTTTTAACAACGCACTGGGACTCCAACCTCGATCGAGCGGCTTGGTCGCAGCAGATCTCTTTTCTGCTTTCCGGAATCATGCTCCTTGCATCGTTCAACGCCGTGCTTCAGACTTTTCGCCTCTTCGCCCGCTTCGCACCTTCCATGCTGCAACAAGCACAGACCTCGTTGCCATTGGTCATCAGCCAAGTCGCCGGAACCTACGTCGTCTCTTCAGCTCTGCTACTTCGAAGCAATCTACCCGCGGAAGTCAGCACCGTCATCAGCGACGCTCTCGGTGCGCCATTGGAAGGTCGCTTCGTGGACTCTTGGTTTGAAAGCTGGTTCCTGGTCTCAGTGGTCCTCACGGCCACCGGGATCCTCATTGGTCGCAAAGTCGGGAGTTCTGACGATGGGGAATGGGACGACGACGATTTGGGAATTGAGATGGGTGGAAGCAAGCGTAGCTCATGATAGACGAGGCACGACCGGGATACGCCTTTTATTATACGAGGCGTGTAATACCTAATACATCAGGCAGCATAATGCATAATCGCAGTACTATCCACCTCCCCTTTCCGCTTGTTCTGGTCCTTTACTGCGTCCACGGGAGGTACCAGGGCTTCTTGCCCACCTGCTTCGCCGCCTCGGGCTTCGACGCGGGTTTGTAGGCCTTGGGAGCAGGCTGGTAGTAGGCTTTGGGTCTGCGATGGTGTCAGTCAGTTTCTCAAATTCTACACGTTCACGGGAGCTCACGAATAACTCACCTCGCCGACTTCACATCACTCTTCACCAATTCCAGGTCAGTCGTCGCAGCGGGCGTCGGCTCCTCAGGCAAAGAATCCACGACCGTCTCCGGCTGGAACAGCTCCGCCGGATACTCCTCATCATCGTCGTCCTCCTCCTCGCCATCCGCAGCCCCCTCATCAAAATCGCCATCTTCATATACATCCTCATCCTCATCCTCATCATCAAGCACCTCATCAATCGCATCCCAAATCGGCGCCCCCTCTTTCACATTCTTGATCACCTCGCCGCTGCGCCGGTACACCATCCCAGCCTCTCCCTCCCCGACGGCGCGCTTGGCGAGCTCGCCTTCGCCGTCCTCGCTGTCGTAGAACTCGTAGTACGGCGCCGGCCCATCGTGGGCTTCTTCCCAGGCCTGCCGCGCGTCCGTGTCAGCGAGAGTGGAATCCTCGACCGCCGCGGCAGTGGGGTCCGCGGCGTGGACGGCGAGGGCCGCGCAAAGGGCGAAGGCGAGGGGGGTGTGGAGATGCATTCCGGTTTCGAAACTTCGTTTGGTCGAGAGGATGTGATTGGTCCGATCTGGTTGTCACACGTTGGCTAGAGTTGCGGGATGGCACTGAGAAGTTCTAGCTGTTATGGAGGAGGCCTCTTAATCGTACGCCGCATCTTGCAGCGCTCAATCTGCTTCATCTTCCTTTGTTTCGTGGCGGCGTGGGACCTCTTTCAGCGCCACAGACGTAGGGCCATTGATCCGGAAGCGGGAGGAGATGCTAGGAATCGCCACCGTACAAAGGGAATTCGTCGCTTGTGATAGCTGCTGGTCACGCCTTCGTCTATTGAAGAATTGCCGCTGTCACGCTTCATTCATCATGCGTAGCCATCAAAAGGACTAGGATTTCGTCAGTCATAACCAAGTTGAGCAGCAGGCTACCAACGCCTTCAAAGTAATTTGCTGCGCTTCCATGATTTGTCGATCCGCGTCTTTCAAGGCCGCGACGATGGAGAGCGGTGGCATTCCAGCACGTCACACTGGCATATAGGACCTCCTACGTCTGGGTTTCAATAATATCTTGAGCTGCTCCACGTGTCTAGCAGCGATATTGCGGGACAAACGACGTTCGTGCTTGGATCAGATACTGCCGTGCGCAAGACGGGGTTTGAGGTAGTAGGTCTTGTCATGAGCGTCTTTAGTCGTATACTCATCTCTATCATCTACAATCTCGTTGAGCGGTCCGACCGTACTCGCAGGCCCCACCCTCACCTCCTCGTCCCATTAACCCCCCTCTCCCCTCTCCCC